>JAQJVL010004154.1:0-49051 GCA_035578905.1 Stictocephala bisonia
TGCTAAAGCTAAAAAAAGGTAAAAAAATCGTAAATAATAAAAATTGTCAACGCTGATAAAATGAAATGTTATAAAAACTTGAAAACACACAGATGAATAAAGATATATATATACAGTATTTACAGACTAGGAAGTTTTGATATATTAGCATGTTTTATCTGACGGTTCCCGCGCAAAACCTGCGACTGTGTCGGTCCCAGTCGTTCGCACGCCAAAACAGCTGTAAAAAACGACTGCTGAAAATAATATTCCATAGAGTACACTATAATGTACTACTACGCTAAACTATAACTATCGAAGTTTTTTATATCGTAATTTGAGCGCATTTTGAAAGTATATAAAGCCAGCAAAAAATATATTTTGAACGTCCGATCAATCGGACGTCGGAGTTTTTGGCACATCCGAAATATCGGACGTCAGAGTGCAAAGGGTTAATTATTTTTATTTTCTCTATTAGATATTTTGTTAATTAAATAAAAAGTGTTGTTCTTCGTTTTATAACTGATTGTATAATTACTGTATTGAAAAGTTTTTCTAATAGCCTTATTCATTTTTGTATTATAAGGAACACTGATATATTTTTCTTATCTTTTTGTTTCATTTTCTTATTTTTGTTTACTTTTATTTGTTTTATAATTTTGTCAACAATAGTTAGTTGTTACCATTTATCGAAGCTAAGTATTTTATTTTTGCTTTTTCCTCTTCGTAGTCAGATTTTGTCATCGGGATGTTTAACATTCTGTTTATCATTGATCTGAAACCAGCTAATTTGTTTTTCCATGGATGATTAGAATTATGTGGAATAAGTAGATCACTTTTGGGTTGATTTTCTAAAAATTTTGAAAGTGTTTATTTCCAATATTTGTGATTGTTAGATCTAAATAGTTTATTTCTTTTGTTTGGTTTTCTTTTTTGAATGTTATCTTGTTATTTAATGAATTTAAATATTATAGTAATTCATTACTTTCCTTTTTGTTTCCTTGGAAAAGACATATCACATCGTCAACATAACGAAACCAGTATATTATTTTTTTGTTTGTGAGGATTTCATCTCTTCTTTGAGTTTTTATTGGAAATTGTAAATAATTTTTAAAAATTCTCATATATTCCAATAAAAATATTTTTTTATTATTGGAATATATGAGAATTTTTTAAAATTATTATGAGGATTTGTTTATAATTTTGTTTTGTTCCAAGTTGAGTAGGAAGATGTTTGCAATTATTCCTGATAAAGGAGATCCCATTGGTAGTTCATTATTTTGCTAGTAAAAAATTGTCGTTATACTCGAAGTAGTTTTGTTCAATACAAATTTCAGTTGATTTTATGATATAATTAATTTCATTAGTGTTTAGTTTGTTAGTTGTTGTGAGATCATTTTCTAAAATTTTTAATGTTTCCTTAGTAGGAATGTTTGTGTACATGTCTTTTATATCAAATGATATAAAATGACATTGGTTTAGAATTTGAATATCTTTTATATTGTTCATCAGTTCAGAAGTATTCTTTATACTGTAATTGTAGTCCCAGATAATGTTTTCTTGAATCTTTTTGTTTAAATATTTGCATAATTTATATGATGATGTGTTTTGAAAGTTGACTATTGGTCGGATTGGTATGTCTGTTTTATGTATTTTAGGTTCAGCTCTCAAAATAGGAGCTTTGGGGTTGGTAATTTTTAATTGACAATGTATAGGTTTTGGAATTGTATTACATTCAGAAATTCTTTTGTTAAGGTTGTTTTTGAGTAATGGTTTGTAGGATCCTTTTTTAAAATGTTTAAATTGTTATTTTGAATGAAATCTTTTATTTTATTGTGATAATCATCTTTATACATAACAACTTCTGTATTCTCTTTATCAGCTTTGGTTAGTATAGCATTATTTTCTTTTAGTTTCGTTGAGATGGAATTTAAAATTGTATCTTAAATAATTTATTTGTTTGTTGTGTGTGTTTTTATGTTATCATTTGAGTTTATATTAATTTTATTTAGTTTGTGAATGAAAGCATTTCTTAAGGGTTCTCGATCTTTTGCATCAGTTGTTACTACATGAATACTTCCATATTGATTAAGTCATCTTTGATTTTATGCATTTTGTTGTCAAGATTTTAACAATCTTGAACAACAAATTATGTAATATTTTAATGCTTCTACTCGACTTTATAACAGATACAGGCCTGTTCTTTGTAAACCAGAGTTTGATAATCGATAAAAAAAACCAAAATCGGTAGTTTCGTGAATACTGAACATATTTAGTTGTTAATGTCTTTGTTGCTTCCTTTTTATTATCTTTTGTAGTTCGTAATTATTGCAAATAGCTATAGTCCAGCTGTTCTAAACTTTACGTGTGAGGGGAGCTTAACATGGCAACATTGTATATCTTGAATGCTTGGCTCCTTCCTGTCCCATGGCTAATTTGTTCCAGTCTAGATAAATAACAATTAGAGCCTGATAGTTTTTATATATTAAAATTATACGATTGACTTCGTTTTTTATGTTTGTAAAAAGTAAAAAAAAGTACTTTACAACTAAACTCTAACAAGATTTTAATTAAAAAAATAAATAAATACAAAATTAATGTGTACCCTCCTACATTCTTCTCAATGTGACTCGCCGGATGTAAAATGTAAAAAAGGGCTGTGGCGGTCTGGATGCGACGTTGCCTATGTCGATTTTCCAGTTTAGCTCGCAAACCTCATAGGTAAAGTTAGAACGGCAGGACTATATATCCTTTGAAAATAAAGAACCTTTCTCTTTACACCACCTAGCAATATTTATTGAAAAGAGACTGTTGAAGGTTGATTTGACCTTGGGCAGATGAGGCATTTCCAAATATCTGTATGTCGTCAGGAAACATAAGGAATGAAGTGTGAATTACAAATGACATGTCATTAATAAAGAGACTTATCAAAAAAGTGCCTAAATGGGACCCTTGAGGTACACCAGATGAAACCATAAAAGGCATTGAAGTGGAACCATTGCACATTACAATTAATTAGAGTTATATTTCTTAAATAACTAACTTTCAAGCCAGCTGAGCAGAGAGCCACTTGTAACATATCCAGCAAGTTTGCAACCAAAAGGTTATGGTAACCCTATTGAAGGCCTTGGAAGGACACAAATATACACAATACGCTTGCCAATAATCCCTAGGAGCCGACATTACATAATCCTGATATTCAAGGAGATTTGAGACTGTCAATCGGAAACGTAGAAATCCATGCTGGTGAAGAGAGATGCACTTCCTTAAATGAAAGTAGAGGTAGTCCTTATATCATCATGATGACTGGTTACTGAGACCTGTTCCCATACAAATCTGAATAAATATCGCCTAAAATAAGTACAGTGACATGGCAGTCATTCGTGTTAGGGCTGTTTTCTGTACAAGTTTAGCTTTTAATTGAATTGAAAACTTCTTTTTTGAGACGCAAATAGGTCAAAAATGCCTCTTCTTACATTTAACCTTTGCTGTTCAATTTCAGTGAGCGACCTTAACAGGCTCTATATGGCGAGCAGTCATATAGAGATCATCGCTGCTTACCTAAGATAATACATTTTTTGTTACTCTAATATAAGATTTGAGTTATTTTGATTTATTGTCCATACTAATACACACTCAGAAGATATCAACTAAAGAATAAGTATTTCATTTTATTAATGCCAAAAAAATGGTCGGAAATTAGAACAAAGAGAAAGTGCTAAGGTCCAGGATGAAAGAAACGTTTACTTTAGATGAAGAAAAAATGGTATTATTTGTAAAAAAAAAATAACTAGAATACATTTTATACTTTTATAATTCTATATACGACTTGAAATAATTATTACACACAAGCAAATCTCAAAATATATTTATCGATAATATTTATAAAAATATGCAGTAGTTTTTTCCTTTATTCAACTATAGTTAGAATAAAATAACGTTGGTACTGGCGAAACGGCCATGTGCCGCTGGTCTGAAATGACAAAGCGCTGAGTTTTATTTCGCTGCCAAACTTAAAATAAGTAAGCAATAATTTTCAAACTAATTTTATATTCTTTAAGAAAAAATTATGCTGAAGATTTTGCTTGAACTAATTTGCTTATTATAGTGATATTACTGATATTTGTGTTTAAGAACATGTTTTTATTAGTGAAATTGTGTGTGAGTCGTCTTAACCTGTCACTGTAGCGAGAATAATAATATTAAAAGTATTTCTTGTGGATGGATGACAGTTTGATTCATTGTGATTAGTTTGGTATAAGACTCATTTCATAATTCAAACAAGTTAATGAGAAACTAATTTTTTTCCAAACCCTTGCAAACTTGGAAACAACAAACGCTAGACAAAATTTCTTTAAGCAAACATTAACTGTGTTACTAAAATAATATTTTGGCACTAATAAAACAATTAGAAAAATAATGAACAGATGATGAAATAAACTCATAATTTGTTTACAACGAGGCTGTGTCGGACGCATAAGTAATACTCTGTTCAAGGAAAAGTGTAGACCGGATATTCAGTCCAAGCGTAAAGTAATCTTAACAATATCATACTGACAATTTTTCCAGATAAGAAATGTTTCTCCAGTAAAAAAAGGTGAGTTAGTTGACTTTGAGGTGTGTTCGTGTTCAGTTCTTAATCGATTTAACAGTGCTTGGTATAGTTTAATCACCAGTTTATATTTATTAAAGTTATTTAGTTTTAAAACTATTACAAGTTTTTTTTTATTTAGATGTGACAATTATGTTATAGGATTCAGTGTATATATAATTATTAGTGTTTAGTGCAATTCTAATATTTAGGCCCTTTCAAATTTTAGTTAATATTATATTAGTAATTGACAAGAAGGCTTTGTTTCCAATTGAAGAGGGCAAAACTGACTGCTGAGCCAGTGACTATACAATGAACGTGTGGTATCACCGCCGCCTTGTTGACAATTTTGATTTGAAAACTACTAAAACTGTCTTCCTAGTTCAAGACAAAATTATTTGATATGAAAGTATAATTTTCGTGTCACTTAAATAACATAATTAATTTAGGTTTAAAGAAATTTTGTCTAGCGTTTGTCGTTACTGAGTTTGCAAAGGTTTATAAAAATATTAATTTCTCATTAACTTGTTTGAATTATTAAATGAATCTTATGCCAAACTAATCACAATGAATCAAACTGTCATCCATCCACAATATATAATTTTATTATTATTATTCTCACTACAGTGACAGGTTAAAGACGATTCACGTGCAATTTACTAATAAAAACTTGTTCTTAAACACAATTGTAGGCGATAGGTTCCATTCTCGGTCCTCTTAATACCGACATGGCGTCTGCTTGATGGTTGCTATTGGCGTGGACACTACTAGAGAAGTCTGGGGTGTCCATGTTGGGTGGTAATCATTGTGCGGATGTTGTGTGGGGGAGATAACTGAGTATCAGGCTTGTCAATTAGCTGAAAATCAGACCAGCACTACGTGGTTCGGATTCCACGTAAAGCTGTAGGTCCCTTAGTTGCCCTGGCTGTTGGGATATTAATAAATTGCCCTTTCTGAGGAACAGTTGAACTCAGATAGTAACCAGACTACACTCATCCACACTCATCCTACACTCATGTAGCCATTCATATTCGCCTTAAAATACCAACAACGTTGTCTCGGCGTCTCATATGTAAGAATGTAAGAACAAATATTACAATAGCAAACTAGTTTAGGCAAAATTTCCAGCATATTTTTTCTTAAATAATATAACAGGTGGACACTAAAAAACTAATTTGAAAATTATTGCTTACTTATTTTAAGTTTGGCAGCGAAATAAAACTCAGAATTTTGTCATTTACGACCAGCAGCGTGTGGCCGTTTCACGTACCAAAGTTATTTGGACTATAATTGTGTGAAATGGGTTAATCAAAACCAAAAGAGAGTAATTTTGTACTAATGAGAAAGCTTTCTTTCTTTATAATGCATCTGGCAAGAGGCAACCCTGACTGTAATTGAAAAACGAAACGATTAAACGATGATGATTTGGCGTCGGATTGGAATTGGAATGAAGTTGAGTTGCATAGTACAATAAGTGAAACTGATGCAGACAACCATAGTTTAAATCTATAACTTGCGAGGTCTACCGGGGCACTTGGCCAGGCGATACACAGTCATCAATGTATACTACTCTATCTGGAACGCTCACGGAGCGCAAAACGGTTTCAGGAGTAAGGGGAATGTTCCCCCACCAGAGCACTACTCACAGACACCGTGTGCCACTGTCTTGCATGGTGTTCCTACAGACGTTCCTTCCTTTTTTTGTTATAGTTTCATGAAATGGTTGTTAATGAGTAAAATAGTTAACAAATGTGCCTTCGTATTGTGTAGCTTACAAGTGCAACAGTTCTTATACAAAAAATGTGACTCATCTTTTCATATGTATGTTAAATCTAGGTGTATATGTAAAACAAATGTATGTCTGCCTGAGTTTCTGTCTGTTTATTCTTTATTTATTGTTACAAATTCATACGATTGTCATGAAAGTTTGGTATGTTTTGTATTTTGCCCATGGTTTTAAGTATGGGTGTTTTCGCATCTTACATTAGACTTACGGTCCGAGATAATCGCAAAGGCGTAGCTGTTCGCGTAGTCTTGTTTGGCATGATGGGTTATGATGATATGAGGAAACATTTTGATTTATACGAGGTTTAATCAACAGATTTTTGAAATAATTCATTGAAAAATCAAGTCGATTTCATTAGGAGCCCTCTAATTTAACATTTATTTTAACAGAAATTAAATATTAATGTTTAGTTAATATGTTTATAGCAGTTGCAAAGAACGGGTAAATAACTAGTTGTGTATAAACTGTTGTGCGCTATACATCACCGTATCCTGCAGAATAAAAAAAATTTACTTTGTCACTGAGTTTGTCTAGTTTAAAACTTGATTGTATGGTTCAATATATACGATATTCTAGATTAAATAATGTAGATGTGTGCCTTTATAGTGTTTTTCTCAATAAATTAAAACGAGATATTTTTACGAGATTGTTTAAATTTACAGATTTTTAGAGGTAATTGTTTTTATTTTATGTTTTTTTGCCAATCATCCTTTTATGTAGTATTGTACAAGTAATATATTTATTTAAATGTACAATAAATATGTTTTATAAGATGAACTAATTTTATTTTATGTAACAGTTAAGAAGCTTTATGTTGTAACAGTCAGTAACATATATATACTGCAGGTTTTGTTATGCAATTCCTTCTTTGGGCCTCTTTAATTAATAGTTTATGGGTCATAAAACTTTCCTGAGATGTTTCTTAAACTGTACAATTAATACTGACTTAGTAATATTGGCAATTAGCAAAGTATTTCAACTGTAATGTTAAAATATTTCCAGCGTTGCATTGAAAACAAGTCAGTTGGACAGCATTGAGCACCATTACTATAGTGGGGGTTGTGTGGTGAGCCGACTCGCATTCACAGAACGGAGTGCGTGATTCAGATAGAATAGTATACATCAATGTGTGCAGTATACTAATTGGAGTGGGGCAGCCGCCGAGTCAGTGTGTGCCATATGTTAAATAAAAATAGAAAATAAAATCATCTGAAATTTAAATTGTTGTTTACAACCTAAGTTGCTATTTTTAATAAATAAATAATTGTGATGGTAATTAATTAATAACTTTTTGTTATTATAAGTCAATAAGTAAGTCATTTATTTAGTTAAATTGACAATACAAGATTGCATTAATTAAGTCAATATTTATAGTTCTTAGTATTTATAAGTCTTAGAAGCCAAAAATGAAATATTTTAGTAGTATAAATGAAATGTATAATATTTCATACTATTTACAACTTAAAACTAAAAAATATAAATCTAACGTGCACAACATGTGCTGAGTTGTTTACATTGAGATTCATGAACGCTGTAGTAAGATCTATCTACGAGTAAGGCTCTGATCTTATTTTTGAATTTTGAAAGGTTTGACTCCAACTTGAGTTCAAGAGGTAACTTATTGAAAAATCTAATGCCGTTATAAAAAATGTGATTATTGAACAAAGACGTGCGGTGGTGAGGAACTTTCAAATGTGTACTGTTTCGGAGAGAGTGGTTATGGGCAGATGAAATTGGGCTAGAAAATGATTGGATGTCTTTGGAGACCAAATATTGCCCAACAGCATGTTTCTGGAAAAGGAACAAGGTCCTTGAGTTTTCGGCTCCCCAAATCGATACGGCATAGTTTAAATGAGAGTAAACTACACCATAGTAGGTAGACAGTATTACCTCCACTCCGGCAAACCTAGATAGGCTGCGCAGGAGGAAAATTCCTGAGCCAACCCGACCGCAAATGACTTCAACATGAGAATGAAATTTAAGTGCAGCATCCAGATAAAGACCTAAAAATTTTACTGATTGATTCTTATTCTTATATATGAGACGCCGACACAACGTTGTTGGTATTTTAAGACGAATATGAATGGTTATATGAGTGTAGTCTGGTTACTATCTGTACTATCTGAGTTGAACTGTTCCTCAGAAAGGGCAATTATTAATAGCCCAACAGCCAGGGCAACTAAGGGACCTACAGCTTTATGTGGAATCCGAACCATGTAGTGCTGGTCTGATTTTCAGCTAATTGACAAGCCTGATACTCAGTTATCTCCCCCCACACAACATCCGCACAATGATTACCACCCAACACGACACCCCAGACTTCTCTAGTAGTGTCCAAGTCAATAGCTCCTATCTATTTTTCACCCAGCAAAATATTTATTCCAATGTTATTTTGTGCTCTCTTTGTACTTATATGAAAATAAAGAATTTTAGTTTTGTCTGCATTAAGTAAAAGTAAGTTTTTGTCAAACCATTGGAGCAAATTATTGGCCTCAATAGATCCACGTACCTCCAGATCTTCCATACTAGAGCCAGATACAGATAATGACATGTCGACCGTAAAGAGACATAACTCGCCTGATATTATACTATGTAGCAAATCATAAATAAACAGCAAAAACAGGACGGGGCCTAGGACGGATCCCTGTGGCACTCCACTTGCAATGACTATCCTCTGAACGATGAGCACGTATATAACCATAATTATCCGTAGCAGTTATTTTTACATAGCACGATTTTTTAGGTAGGAACTGAACCACTCTGGCCAAGCCTCTAATTCCGTACATAGATAATTTCTTCAGCAACAATTCATGGTTTACGTTATCGAACGCCCTGCTTGCTCATATCAATATATTTATTTGTTTATAGATATATTGATTATATTATCATTTGATTTACTGATTTATAAGCAAATTCAAACTAATGTGCCTATTTCTAGAGCAGACTTTGCAAAGACAGCATAATATGTTGTTTTTATTTTAGCAATAAGAGGTTTTAATTAAAATTGTAAACGACCTTTCTGATGGGCCGTTGTAATAAAATGTAAACAAACAACAAAGGAGGTGAAAATAAATTAAAATAAGCGCACGACCTTCAACACGGTATGTACAAAACCAGTACATTATATATTTGTGTTCAGCATAAAAAACACGAGAAATGAAAAAAAAATTGTCAAAAAATAACTATTTTTTTTTAAAGTTGGTATTTTCATTATTAGATAAAAAACTAGTTTTTCGGTAAAAAACGAGTTTTCCGCGGATGAAATCAAACTCCTCAAGAGAAATAAACTCATTTGTCACAACTTTTTTTTAACATGAAATCGTATTTTCAAAGGTGGCAAGAAAGTGCATAATTACCATACTTGGTATAATAGAAGGTCTATGGTATTATGATAAACTTTCTATTATACCTTGCTATAATAGAAGGTCTCTATGGTATTATACCAAGGTTTTATTGAAGGTCTATGCTTCAATGAATCTTCGAAAAAGCAGAAGAAAATGGCGGACTGCTTATTAGAGTGGAATTGTGTCAAGTTCAGTATATTAAACTTATCATAATCAAGTAAATCCAGTTTTAGCGCTGTAAGATGTATCATATCATAAAATATAAATCAGTGGAAGTGTTTTGATGTAATAATTTTTAAAATCCATTCGTGAAAAGTGGGAAAATTTAGCAAGTTAAATTTTGGCATACCGGCAAGCCAGGTTTGGGTCGGCTAGTCGCTAGTAGAGTCACTTCACGGAAAAGAACAACTCTGTAGAACGGCTCCAAACAACGAATCTTCTTTGAACTGTGATTCTGTAAGTACAATTTGGAGATTCAACGGACATAACAGAACATTATCTTAACCTGTCTTGATTTAGGGAAGGGATATGCCTAGGAAATAGCAATAAAAGCTTTCAATTTAAAGAAGTTGAGTGTGGTAAAAGTTTTGGTGAGAAATGTAAAGTTATCAAACGTGATGTGATTCTGAATTATCGTGTATTGTTTTGGGAATAAACAAAATAATTTGATTTGAATGCAACCGATGGCAACCATGCAACCATGCAAACTGTGCCAGACTCGTTTTTGTTAGTTTAGACAACTCTGATGAAGAATGCAACTTTGAAATATGTACCATAAAATAATGTAATTCTGTCTAACAGATGAAATTAAAACTTTCAGACACATTTTATTCAAGAGGACTTTTATGCACACAAGTAAGCATGCACTAAATATCATAATTAAATGTCTTGTATTAACCCATTGGCATACTGATTTATTTTGTCACTGATGATACTTTGAGATCCTATTAAATTACAAGAATATGCAGTGTTTTAATTTTAATTTTTTAACCTTATAATAATATATTTGGATATATCATGTATATATTTTTCTTAATCACCATAAAACAAGCTTTACAGTGATGTATTTAAAAACAAATAAAATGGTGTTTTGAAATTTTTTTATTAATAAAATTAAAAAAAAAAAAATTGCAATTTTTATTTTTTGAAAGCATTCAATTTTTAAAAATATATTTTCTGTTCTCATATATTTAATTTTGATATATTTTTATAGATAATTTAATTCCTTACATGGGAACATATTTTGTTGCTAAATATTATCTTTTTTGCTCTGCAATCAACAAAAAAATCAACAACGGAATGTTGGTATTTTTACTCAATAATTAACAGAATAGGCTGATACCTCTAGGAAACTTAGGCTAAGATGTTTTTAAATTAAATATAAAAATTATGTGTTTACTAGGCTATATATATATTTTGGATCTTATATTTATAAATTTAAAAAGTGCTGCTCACCTTATTTGTCCAACTGATAAATCCAAATCTGTCGCGATTCATAAAAGTTTATCAAAAACAAAAAATATAAACAAATGAAACTTCAGTAATGTATTCAAATTAAACCAATAAAAGTAATAAAATAGGGTATAGTTCAGCATAATTTATTTGATCTAGGCCTAACACTACATTATTATAGTTGTCAATGTCAACATTACTTAGGTTAGGATCTAGGTCTACCTCATAAAGTTCATTTCTAATATCTGCTAATTCAGCACCTTCAATCCAACTGACACTTGAAACTAAACTGACAATGTCATCATCAATATCTTCATCACTTTCTTGTAAAGCTCTGTCTATTTCACTCGAAAATAATTCAGAACCATTCCTTTCTCGTTTAGGCATTGTAAATACAAACAAAACATAAAAATTATATAGGTCTAACCTAAACACTAACAATTGAAAACAAAATCAGCTGTTTACCAAACTTTCCAGAAAAGAATGACAAGACTACAAAGACATATAAGTATAAATTCGCTTCGTAATAAAATAAAAACTCAACGCATTTACAATTCACAGGTACTAAAACGTTACTAGACAGTTCTCATCAGAATGGCGGATCGCCAGCTGTCACCGTCTGCTAGCGCAGCTGCGCGGCAGACAACACAAAACTGATCTTGAAAATATACGACTCAAATAAAAAATAAAATGAAATAAATAATTTTTGTAATATATTTCATCATATTAGTTTTATTTTAAGCACTAATCACTTCAATTAATTACAAAATATTCTCAAAAAAAAATTTTCAAATTACAATGTTCTGATCACGGAACCACTCCGTGATGGTATGACTGGGTCACCTTACGTCATCACGGAAGGCTTCCGTGAAGGTACGCCAATGGGTTAATGAATGGTGTAACATTTGCATTAATACAATAGACTTCTTTGCAGACAGTGAACACCATATAAGGCGTATAGTTATAGGTTTACGTTGATTTTTTTTGCATGTTTGTATTTCCATAGTCGTTACTTAAATTTCTACTTGCTGTTTTCTATTAAATTGCTTTTTTTCAGTTAGCATGGTTAGTTAGTCTTTATACTGTTATCATGTTCAATATTTATCGTTGTTATCTAGTCCGTAAGTCGTTGTGCTGTGTAGATCTTACCATTATTAAGCTTCAATATCTCTTTAGTACATGAAGTACAGTAAATCTTTTTCATGTTAGTCAGCCTTCCTGTTCATTGATCAGCAAATACTTACATTTCATTTTTCACTTTGGGTTAAGCGTAGATGGTTCCTCATTTAACATGTGTTATATTGGCTAATTTTATTATCATTGTACATATAGTTTTTGTGTTATTATTATGTGTAAATTATTTCGTTCTTTTTCATTATAGATTTAGTTCCTATCATAAAGGTAGATTTTCTACACACTGTACCTCCCTTATCTGGCTCTAAATAAATTTGCTTAAAAAAACAAAGCAAATTAAATAAGCATGAAGAGAGCTGGAAGGGAGACAAATCTATTACACTTAACTACATTTTAGTTATTCAAATTGCATGTCATATCTATTTACTCTCTTGTAAAATGGTTTGTACCGTAAATAAATAAATAAACATTGTATTGTGTAGGGGACAAGAGATAGGCTAAATGATTGATAATCAGAACTAAATAACTTTATATTGAAATCCCCAGCAATCACAAAATTTTAGTTTGCCTTTACAAATCATTCAAGATTGAGAAAGGAAATGTCCTAAGTTACCAATCAGTGATCTGTAGATACTCATGATTATTAAATTTAGTGAATCGAGCTTAACCCTTTTAGGACCGCACAAAAAATGATTTGTTGAGGTGATTACTTTTCTTTAGATATATGATATGAGACAGACTACAGAGAAAGACTAGCAAATTACGGGTTGTTGTAAGCATTTACTAAAACATTTATATTATTACTAAAAATAGGAATATCACCAAGTTTTTGGTATTGTTTTTTAAAGTTTATAAATAGGCAATCGGAATTAATAGATGTTTCACATATATACTGTACGTGTCAATTATATCTGGCTTGAACTTTATTTGTATTTAATTTTTTTTAGTTTTCAATAAAATTTACATAACTCTTAGTACTTATAAAAACCTTTTTACTTGTCTTTTCTTTGTTCCCAAGCATTAATTTTTCTTTATTTCAAATAACCTTCTGCCCTACTTGAAAATTTTCTTTCATGGCTGCAGGTTCACCTTTCCTAAACTTCCTCAGTGTTCTTTTAATAGAAGTATACTTATACAAGTATTCAGTCAATGGAATAGACATAAAAAATCAAAAAGGCCTGATTGGTGGAGTAATACCAAACCGATATTATATGGTAGTCCATATTCTGTTGCAGAATTATCAGGAGACCCAACTTTTATAACAGCAAAATGCTAGGAAGTATGGTAATTACGCACTCTCTTGCCACCTCTGAAAATAAGATTTCTTGTTGAAAAAGTAGTGAAATATGATTTTATATCTCTTGAGGAGGTTTATTTAAACCCCAGAAACTTGTTTTTTTACCGAAAAATCAAAAAAACATGTTTTTTATGCCGAACACAAATACATTATTGGTTTTTCAGTACAATTATTTTTTCAGCCTATAAATGCATATTTTACTTACCTAACCAAACGTAACATGACATCCTAATTATCTATTTTCTCAGCGAAATTTGTAGTTTGCGATAAATACGGGTGGCTGGCCTCCATGGCGGCCCCCTGGCCGTCACTGGCAGGAGTGTAGGTGAAGTCGGTTTTTGTAATTAATAGTAGTTTTTAAAATGATCGCGTAATGGCCGCGAATCGCAATTCAACGTGAAAGTAGTTTTCCGTTATATCTTGAGAAATAATTGTAGTGGAACTAAATAGTTTTCGAATTCGCATTTAGGACAAAAAAAATCACATTAAAAACATGAATAAAATAGCCTACCTTATAAATGTTGGAAATATGTCAAAAATACTAGAAGTTGTAACATTGGTTTTTTTTAATTCGGTAAAACACGCTATTTCCACAGAATAAATAGCATGTTTCGTGAAAATACAAATTTTCCAATTTTGTTAGATGGCAAGGAACTGCCAATATCAGTTTTAAATAAGCAAGTTGTGCTTTTTCTATATGTACGTGTACTTTAAAAACTGACTGCAACCATCCGGCTGTGACAAGCCAGATTTGTAACTATAAGCAAGTGGTAGAGGGGATTTGCAAGACAGTAGAAAATAGCGTTCACCGTCTGATGTTCAGCTTAGAACGTGGTGTTGCGAGGTACTTATTTTGCTCTTTTTACAGTTTAGTCATTAATGTAACAACGTTTATTTTGTTTGCTACACTCGACAGGACTTGAACCGGCCATTAAAATGTTATATACAGGCTAGTCATTTTACGCACATTTGTTGAAATATTTTAAAACCTATAAAAAGTAATAATACTATATAAATCTATTTAGTTTTTTATGTTATTTTACTTGAAATAAACCAGGCTATTTTTTAATAATATAATATTAACATTTTAGCAAACAAATGTAATTTTTTGTGACCTGATATCTTGGAAAATGTTTTTTGTAAACACAAAAAGGGTGGGAGGAGGGTTGGGCAAACAAAATAATACAGATAAATTCAAAATTCCAAGATAACGCTCCAAATTTGATCTAGTTTTAGGAAATATATAAAGGTACTAAATATTATTGGGGGTTTGAAAAAATTATACTAATATAACCTTATACATAATACAACTTATGCAACAATGTGTTGCCATGGTAGCAGTCTTTTCAAAAATTGCTAAACATATTATATAATCACTAGAGACTTATAACTAGTACTAAAATTTACATAAATACATGATCTATAAGATAAATGTACTTTGTGAAATGTATTCTTTGGTGTAAATTTATGTAAAAATAGTAATAACAGCGTAAATATACACTTACAAGCATTATACATGTACCACAATGGAAAAGCTTTCACTTTGCCGACTCGACTTTCTTATCGCTCCTTTGTATGGTTCCTTTTGATTCAGAAATAAAAGAAAATATGATTATAAACAAGAACTCTTCTTGTTTCCAAATGTATTCAAATCATGCCGTTACCGTTAATAGGTGTGCTATAATAAGTGATTATATCCCACATGGCTGCCATTGAGCCGTGCAGCGACTAGCCAACTGGATTACTTAATTTTCTTATTATTCTGTTCCATCGTTCCTTTCGTCTCAGAAACAAAACAAACATATGTTTGCAATCAGCAACCCCTCCCAATTCCAAAGAGTTCAAATTAAATCGCTGTTGCTAATAGGTGTATTATAATAATTGATTAAGCTGACCTTTGCCAACCGGTTGAAAATCAGCCGAGTTCCGTTATAAGGGTTAAAGATAGTTTTTTAATTTGCATAATACGTGTTGGTACATATACAGTACAAGTAAACGTCACACAACACAAATTTATTACAATACAAGCACAAAATGCACAAATATACTACAATACAAGCACAAAATGCACAAATATTATGGTGATCGATTTCGGTGAACCACGCTCACCTTCCTCAGACCAGAGGGATTCACAAAAGAAATTCTTCGATTCTTTTGTGAATCCCTCTGGTCTGAGGAAGGTGAGCGTGGTTCACCGAAATCGATCACCATAATATTTGTGCATTTTGTGCTTGTATTGTAGTATATTTTTGCATTTTGTGCTTATATTGTAATAAATTTGTGTTGTGTGACGTTTACTTGTACTGTAAGGGTTAAAGATTCAAAATATCAATATTTTTTATTTTTACCCATTTATAGTTTCCATGCTAATTTTAAGAAGATAAATATATTGAAACATAATTTTAATACGAAAATAATAAACCTTTAAAGAATAATTTGATTTTGTAAATATAAATATAGGTTTTTAGACTGGAATGGTTGATTTTAAAACGATGGTATATGAATAAATATAGTTTTTTTTAAGACCCACTTTTTTTCTATATCAAGTAGGCTTAGGTTCATGTAGGTCAATACTTTGGATGGGTTCTAATGGATCATAATCTGGTTCAAATCATGTCATTCCTAAATATATTATGTTCTTCAGAACAGAATAATCACTAAAATCAAATGAGGATTCAATTTGCTAAACAAAACTATCTTTCAGTTGTTCATCATCAATGTAAACTCCATTCATAACTTGGTTTTATATAATGTATTTACCGGGGAGTGTTTACGATTCCGTTTACTTGTATATTTTACATTTGTATTCACAAAAAGTACATAAACTAATAATAAATCACTAAAAAGTGATGTATGAACTTACAAGGCACTAATGACGAAACTAGCAGATAACATTTGACAGTTCTAGCTAAACAAACTTTAAACAACTGAAAGAAAAAAAATTAAACGGAAAGAAAAGTTAACGAAAGTTATTTTTCCATGTAGCCTGACTAATAATGGGTCATCTCTTGTAGTTTCAAGGTTTTTACAAGTTTTTAAATAGGATAAAATCGTGGTTGTGATCGGTCAGCTGGAGTGTGGTGTGGGAAGGGTTAAACACAAAAACCGAACTGGCACATTTCCACCACATGTATAGCCTGCAGTGTCCGAGGCTAGGCACCTGAATCTAATAAAAATTTTGAATTTAAGTTAAGGATTTGTTTTAAGTTGATTATGTCAGGCTAGGATTGTGTTTTTATGGAAGAAAAATGAAACTTTTTCCTAAAATCAATTACATATTCGTGATTAGCGTAAAAATACATTGAATAATAAAAAGTTCAAAACAACTTTTTAAATAATTTTCAAAAATTTTCTCTTGAATAAAGACTTCTGTGTGATGAAATGATCTCTTCTGATGATCTAACTCAATTTTAAGCACTTTGAAATGGTCAATTTCAATTATTTTGAGGTGTCTGGGAATTGCATGATAACTATTAATTAATGACACTTTCTAAAGAATAGTCAGCTTTAGTTTGTAACAATTACTACATTCACTCATCTAAACTCTCACATTCACTTGAAATTCATAATCACCCATATTTGACGATCAGCGTCTTACGAATAAATAAATACCAAGATTAACTATCAATTAGTCTCTGGTATATCTTGGATTAAAAATTAAATAGATAATATAGGCCTTTTTAGCTTTGTGGTTAGTACTTTTTACTTTAAATCTAGAGAGGCAAGAATTCAAATCCAAGGAGACCCGCTTACTATTTTCTATAAATGGATTTGGATTACTCCACAAAGTTGTTTGTATTCATTAAGTAAAAAACAACATATGTAGAAACTTAATAACAATGTATTAATTATTTAATGTTATGTAGCCACCTTTGGAATATACAGATGTTTTACAAAACATCACAAGTTGAGAGAAAAACCTGCTCTCTGAATGGCTTTCTGACAAACATACAACCTGCAATATTGTCTGTAGACAAGGCTCAAAGGAGGAACAGATTTATTTTGAAAAGAATATCAAAATGGCATAAAATATCCAAGATGAAGAATGCATGGACAAATGCTGTAATTTTTATCATTGCTACATCTAAAACATCCAAAGTGGTGTAATAATAACAAGAGCTACTTATGCCATATGGGTAACAAAAGCCATTTTGTAAGGGAATTTTTGAACAGCCATATTGGTACCTCTGTTTGAACAATAGTATTGCTTTTCAGGTATGGCCAAATTTCTCTATACCTTCTTTTAGTCATAGGGGTAAACTCCCAATTAGTTCAAATAAGCAGAACTCTACTGTATTCTGAAATATTTTTGTTTGTGGATTATATAAGACTCATAAGTTAATTTTCTAAAAGATAAAACAATATTTACGTCATAATCTGTAATAACTACAGTTGTATAGTTAGCTGTTAAAGTGCATGTGACTGCAACAGAGATTAGGAGCCTGGATATTATGGTGGGAAAGAGTTCAAAGTATCATCATTATCTATGTCACATGACAAATAAAAAAAAAATGTATCCTTTAAACTTAATAATGTTTTGTGGGTTTCACATAAATTAACCACAGTTAATCTGTTCTTTATAAGCTGCTCAGCACTGTAAGTAACTCCGCTATGCCGGTCCCAAGCCCGGGGCACCATCAGTCCCATAACTGATGGTGAAGGAGGAGGGTTCCTTCCCAACTACACCAGCTGGTCCTAGGCTGGAGTTTACATTGCTCCTTCCCAAGTACACCAGCCAATCCCATGCTGGGATGTACATTGCTTCTTACCAAGTACACCAGCCAATCCCATGCTGGGATGTACATTGCTTCTTACCAAGTACACCAGCCAGTCCTAGGCTGGGATGTGCATTGCTCACTCTTTCTCATTTACACCAGCCAGTCCCAGTTTGAGGTGTACATGGCTTGGTCTTTCTGGACCCTGATACTGGTAAAAGTGTTACGCTACAATTAGGTATATTAACTATATATATCTCGTATAGCTTTTATAGGCCAGCTACCAAACTAATCAATATTGAAAAATATCTATAAAAAAATCAGATCTACAGAATAAAGTACTTGTGTCTTTAATGTTGTTTTTGTTGAAATATTGATCTCCCGCCTTCCCGTCACAGAGCTAAATCCAGTTTTCTTAAGCATTCAAAACCTGCTTCCCCAATAGAATGCAATGGGCAGTCATTGACTATGTGTTCCATACTTTGAAATTCATCTCTGAAATCATGTGACTGATCATTTACCGTTCCTACAATATTTCCTACGAGGAAGGTATATTCCACCGATGACGGTCATAGGGTCTGGTCTGATACCAGACCCTATGACTTGTTTGGACCGTCAAACATATCCCAAGTTAACCCAGTTGGGTTTTAGCAAAAGTTTGTTGAAGGATAACTGGGAAGCTAGTTGAAGAAGTTGTTTTCCAAGTTTAATTCTCCCTGCATATGTGTAATATCTTGCAAAATGGGAAGATTCGGAGTAGATAGGGTCTTTTTAAACTCTCTGAGAAGTGTCTCTTTTCGTCTTACATCCGGAGGTGCTATTTTGCACAGCACTGTAAGCTATGGTAGAGGGATGCAATAAGGGAGCCGCTAAGTGCCCTCATCGCCCTATTTAGTTGTAAATCAAACTCTCATACATATGTACTGTTAAAGACTTACGGGGGCAAAATATTCAGCAGTGGAGTAAACTATAGACAAAGCAGTAGTACTCAGGACTTGTGCGATGGCTTCTCACGTTGATCCAAAGTTGTTGCACAAAGTTAGTTCTGGTTCTCATTTTAGCTGCTGTTTTCTGTAGGTGACTTGAAATAAAGAGATTGATCTAAACTGACTGTCAAATACTGAGGATGCTCTTTGCGTTTTAGCCTATCATCATCAAAAAAAGTTGTTTAATTTTTTATGAGCTAGTCTATTACTCAAATGAAAGCAGGTTACTTCTGTCTTTGTTGGATTTGGCTTTAAAATAATTATTTAGGGTGGCTAGATCAAATGTAAGTGTTCTTTCTGGTTTTGGTATATCCTCGTGTTGAGTTTCAAGAACATCATCTGCATATATGAATTTTCTGGACTGTGTGGGGGAATGTAGGCATTGTATACATTTAATAAAAGAGGAGGAGGTAATGATTAGTTATATTAATTATCAATTAATGATTACAATTTGGTTTAGATTAATTATTATACATATTAAATACCAGTTATTTATTATTGGCATCACCAGTGTGTTGATGCCTTAGCATTATTATTATCTTTATTTTTAGATCATTGTAGAAAAAAAACTTCATTTACAGTTACGATGAAGATATACTCCACATATTTTGAATTCTAAGATAACTTTTTCATCCGCTGCACTAGCGTGAACTTCATCTACAAACAATGTGGTAGTTTTTTTTTTTTTTTTAACTAAGTACAGGGTGCGGCAAAATGATCTGATGGTTTTAAAATAAAAACAACGCAAAAATTAAAAGCAATACAAAAGTTTTTATAGCTTATTACAAAATACTATCTATGTAAATTAACGAAAATAACGTCAGTTCAGCCTGTTCCATCAGTTTAAGATCTGAAGATAATGTCCTTCAAATGGTGTCCTTCTTTGGCCAAGCCCTCTTCTAGTCTCGCACTGAAGCTGTCAAACATCTTCTCTGTTGCACGAGACAGGTTGGCGATTTCTTGGCTTACGGCTTCCTTCAGTTCATTCAACGTGCGTGGTTTGTTTAAACTCGTGCTTTAAGAAAACCCCACAAGAAAAAAATCACATATGCTAAGGTCTGGGGAGCGAGCTGGCCATGCAATGTCCCCAAAACGCGAGATGACTCGGCCACGAAATTTGGTTCTCAGAAAGGCTATCACCTCATTAGCCGTATGGAAAATTGCTTCATCCTGCTGGAACCATATCCTCCTGCGCAATAAATGATTTCTCTGAAGTTCAGGAACCAGAAAGTTGTTCAACATGATCAGATAACGTTGTGAGTTGACCGTAACTGTTCGACCCTCCTCTTCAAAGAAATACGGTCAAATACACAACTTTTCGATACACCACACCACGCAGTAACCTTAAGACTATGCAAAGGACGTTCATGCAGTTCTTCAGGATTTTTAGGTGACCAATAACGAAAGTTTTCTTTGTTTACATAACCGACTAGGTGGAAATGTGCCTCATCGCTCATAATGACAATTGTTTCATCAGTCATGAGATCAATCATTTGTTCTGCAAATGCTTTCCGCTTTGCATAGTCATTAGGCTTTAACTGCTGAACAATAGCTAACTTGTATGGGTGAAAATGCAATATCCGTCTTACCGAGCGATCAGACATGTGCAAAGCAGCAGCTTGTTTACGAGCCGGATTTGCCTCCACAGCTTGTCTTACTTGATCGATGTTCTCTGGCGTCCGGGCTGACCTTGGACGGCCTGTCGACTTCCGTTTTAACGCCGAACCGGTAGCTCTGAAGTTACTCACCCATAGCAGAATTGTGTTACAAGTTGGAACTCTTGCTCTTGGACCGACATTAAAACGCCTACGGAACTGCCGCTGAACAGCAACGCAGGAATCACCACTTTAAAAAAGCCTCGACAACAAACGCACGATGCTCAGCCGACCACTGATCCATGGCTACTAGTGATGTGACGAGTTGAGTTGATGAGTCGAGTTGACTCGAGTCAAGGACCAACTCGAGTCAACTCATTCTCAACTCGAGTTGAAAGCGAACTCATACGGAGATAGCCGAACCTGCACGAACTCGGAACATCATGAGTCAACTCAACTCGCCGACTCGCAAAACTGAAACGCTATTGGCTGAACGTGAGTTGGCTCAACTCGTAAAAACCTAATGCCAATGGCCGGTTTCGAGTCAGACCCGAACTCGCCCGATGACGGCCGAAGTTTCGAGTTTAGTCTGACTCGCAAAACTTAAATGCTATTGGCTGAACGTGAGTTGGCTCAACTCGTCAAAACCTAATGCCATTGGCCGGTTTCGAGTTGAGTCTGACTCGAGTTGACATAGTCGTGAGTTGAGTTCGACTCGAGTCAAGAAATAATCGACTCGTCACATCACTAATGGCTACTAAAAGAAAAGTGTCCACAATTGGGCTCTGCGAAGCTGATATCCCCACCATCCCCCACTACCTACACATCGAGGACTTTAGCTCTGCGCGCGGAAACAAACTACTACCCATTCAACAAACAAACACAATATGTTTTACGGGTTGCGTTCACGCGCTCGCCGCTGAAATGAAGGCGCCAAAACTTCTTCCTAGGTTCTATAGGTTACACTTTACTCTTTGACAGCTAAACATGTATATGAAAAAGGATTATAAATTGAAAACATTAAATGTATTGTTGTAACTGTATTTTTATAGTAGGTCGGAAAGTATTTAATTTTCACAAACACAAGAAACACATTATTATTATTGCTATTATTCCTGGTTCTTTGTCCACTTCATTTAAAACGACTGTAATAATATTACTTAGTCATTTGTAAATAGTTAGTAAAAAGTTGAGTAACTTATAAGTAATTTCTTATAATGAATATATAATGAATGTGAATATAATATAATATGAATCTTATAATGATATATGAATGTGACACAATCATTTTACTTCATTAGAGTTCTTCAATCCCACTTAACTCTTCCTCCTCCTCTGAAAGACCGTCACTGTCTGTATGAGATTCATTTCCAACTGATATAACAAAGGATTCTATAACATTGTCTATTTGGGGTTCTGCCGCTGCATAGTCTTTTTCTATCTTCTCCACGTGCTTGCACTTTCCTAACCATTCTTCTGCACCCATTCTTGATATTTTTCTTCGCAGAGAGTTTTAGCTTGAGATATAGTAAAGGACGTATTTATCTTGGCTACATAACCTTTTACTTCGGCCCAAATTAACTCAATCGGATTGAGATCTGGGTGGTAGGGTGGGAGTCGTAAGATGTCATGACCCTCAAGTTTGACAGTTTCATCCAAGGCATATCGGAAATACCTTGGTTTATGTAGCTTAACAAGTTTGTACAGTTCAGGTAAAAACATATCGTCACTGAATGGTATTCCGTTTTTTTAAAGCCACGCATTCATATCCTGTTTCTTACTTTTTGAAGTAGGAGCCTTTTCAATTAGAATGTTATGGTAGGGCGCATTATCGATTACCAGTACTGAATTTGGTTCCAAATTGGGTAATACTTTGTCCTTCATCCATTTCATAAATATTTCCCCATTCACGTTGTCGTGGTAGTCTCCACTATGGTTGCTCGCTTTCCAGAAGGTAAAATCGTTAGGCACGAACCCTTTCTCTCTGCCCGCATGGATAATTATCAATCTTTCACCCTTAGAAATTGGAACAGGTAACCCTTTATTTGAGCCATCTGACCAAGTTTTATTAGAAACTTGAGAAGATAGTTCAGTAGACTCCCTCTCGTTCGGCCACCTCGGGACTGAACCACCGGCCGAACTAACCGATGTTGCTTAAGTAATACCAGTTTCAATACTCTAAATGTACTTTAGAATGGCCTACAAGTAATAACTAAAATTATAATAAGCCTAGGTTAAGTGCTAACTTAAAACTTACCCTCAGCAGTTGGCGTAGAGTAGTTCAAATAATGACACAAAATATAAGACTTGCATAGTTTTGTATCAAACACAAAAAAATGAAAAACACTACACACTATAATAGTATTGGTTTATATAAATTTCACAGAATAGGTTAAAAGAAATCAGTTATTTTTCGTTGGACTTTATCTTCAATAGCTTTCTTCCTAGCGTATTCTCGCCATTTTCTCAAAAACATTATGTCAACTGCTGTAGAACTCGTCTGTTGCTCAATGTAGGTTGTAGCCATTTGCAGTGCTGCCATTCCCTCTGCATGACTCATTTTACACTCGTCGTCCACCTCATCGTCGCCATCTTCTCCTTCTCCTTCTTGCGTTTCTTGATATTGTAAAACTGATTGAGCAATTTCATCATCATTTAAAACTTCATTGTCCAGCTCCTTTTCAATAGTTATCCACTCCAATACATCTTGTTCTTCAATATTTTCACTACGAGGCAGTCGATTTAAATCATTTAGAATAATAGCTTCTTCGTCTGCTTCAAGTTCAATGCTAGGAGCATTAACAACACTACCTTCTCTAGCAACAACCTCCTCTATATACGGCCATAACTTTCTCCACGACTTTATAATCGTTGACGGTGGTATTTCATCATAGGCCTTTGCAACCATGAAAATCACATCCTTCATGTTGATTGTCTTTAACACTTGGATAAGATCTGTGTTTTCATTGGCCTCTAACTTATACAGAACTTCTGAAAGAAGCTTTCTTCGGTATTTTCTTTTAAAACATTCAATGACCCCTTGGTCCATTGGCTGTTGAATGCTTGTTACATTTGGGGGCAGACCGTACAGTTTTATCCCAGTCTCACCATCACATTCCACTTCATCCGGGTGAGTAGGCGCATTGTCTATAACAAGAAGTGCGTTTATAGAAAGTTTCAAACCCAACAAATGACTCTTTACTTTGGGCACGAATTGACAAATGAACCACTCTTTAAACAGATAAGAGTCCATCCAAGCTGATTTTTGGGACCGGTAGTAAACTGGTAGCTTTGAAATGTTAAGGTTTTTGAATGCTCTGGGGTTTGCTGATTTACTGACGACAAAAAGTGGTAATTTAAGCGTACCTGAAGCATTAGAACAAATTGCCACCGTAATTCTTTCTTTACTAACTTTATAACCAGGAGCAGATTTTTCTGTTGATGCAGCCAATGTTTTCCGCGGGAAAAGTTTAAAATACAACCCGGTTTCGTCTATATTAAAAATTTGTTCCGGGCTCAGGTTATTATCGGCAATAACTTTCTCAAATTTTTTTGAAAATTCAGCTGCAGCTGCCGAATCTGCTGATAGTTTTTCCCTGCAAACTCCAAGAAAATGAACGCCATGTCGCTTTTTCCACCGTGACAGCCAACCTTCACTAGCCACAAATTCCCCTTCTTCTTGAAGTTTAGCGTGCAATATAATTGCTTTTTCTTTTAATAATGGGCCACTTATTGGTGTCCCTCTTCTACGTTCCTGCATGAACCATATCCAAAGGGCATCATTTACCGGTTCATTTTTAGGTTTTTTCAAGGTACAACGGGAAGAAAGAACTTTATCAGTTTCGATCTGTGTACAAAAAGTCTCAATAGATTTTCTATTTCGGCGCCAGTCATTTACCGTGCTTTTACCGACCCCAAGATCAGTACAAATACTTTGGACTGATTCGCCTTTGTCTAAAGCTTTCAAATGTTGTTCCATTGTTACAAAAGTACGTTTCCGTTTAGCACTCATAATTACACCACACAAAAAAAGCAGTCCTCCAAGCAACACGATACAAAACAAGAACGTTTCAATGTGAAAAACATACAATATGTCCGTCTACACTAGATCAAGTACAGAAGGCAACTGACCGTTTTGTAAATTACAAATAAACATGGCCACCGTCGCGGCTCTCGTCTAGACAGTACAGTGGCGCGGGTGAGTCATACTCAGGTAGCCGGCCGAACCAAACGATGCCGAACGAGAGGGAGTCTACTGTATGTAAGACTCGTCTAAATAAATTATTGGACGTCCTTGCTCCCTATAGCTTTTCAACGATCTCAAATATGTTATCCGTTTTTCTCGGATTTCTGGTTTTTCAATTAACAACTTTCTATTGTTTGCTGTCTTTCTCCAAGTAAACCCTAAATCCTTTAATATGCGTCTCAAACTTTTATTACGTTGTTATTTTCATTACGATTCTCAGTGAAGAGGTTGTTGCAAGTGAGTCAGTGTTTTCAGGACAGAGCGCATAACACTACCCCGCTACCCCTCCCGCCTATCACCACGCAGCCAAGGCCACGCGCACAGCTAAAGTCCGCGATCTGTACTCGCTCAACTGTGAGGTAAAGAAAACTGTCAGATCATTTGGCCGCACCCTGTACTTTATATATCATGCTGTTTATTTTACAATATCTGTTTTTATTTTAGCTGACAATTCTGTTAATAAAATTGTAATATGATTGAATAACATATAAGAAAAGAATTATAATACTTAACACTCCAATGTTCATGTGGATATTAATTATGTTGTTGGTCATGTGGAAGACAGTAGTCCTCCATCTAAAAGTGTACATACTTTAGTTCTTTTTGAAGTTACATCTTTTAAAAATTGTGAATAAAATAAGAGAACAAGAATGAAACTACCATTAGTTATAATAATACACAAAACTATTATTGAAAATAGTTTTGATTGTTGTTACTTAATTTACAAACAGCTAAGACAAGCACTCTTCTGGTGGTCAGGGCATACCCAGTTATGATATTTATGGGAGGTTTTTCTTGTTTTATTTCTTGCTCTGCTGCTCATCAAGAATCGGCTTTTGTTAGCAAGTTGAATCCAACTACTATCAGATGTATACCACGTGTTTTGGATTTTAAGATAACTTTTTCATGTACTGCCACGGTTTGAACATCACCTTAAGCCAATACTATCAGATTTGTACCAGATATTTTGGAATCCAAGATAAATTTTTCATCTACAGCCCCAGTGTGAACTTACCTGCAGCCAATACTATCAGATGTATACCACTTTTATTGGAATTGAAGATAACCTTTTCATTTATTGCCACAGTGTGAATTTCATCTTCACCCAATACAATCAAATATACACCACGTTTTTGATTCCAGGATACCTTTTTCATCTACAGCCCCAGTGTGAACTTATCTGCAGCCAATACTATCAGATTTCTACCAGATGTTTTGGAATCCAAGATCAATTTTTCACCTACAGCCCCAGTGTGAACTTACCTGCAGCCAATACTATCAGATTTCTACCAGATGTTTTGGAATCCAAGATACATTTTTCACCTACAGCCCCAGTGTGAACTTACCTGCAGCCAATACTATCAGATTTCTACCAGATGTTTTGGAATCCAAGATAACCTTTTCATTTATTGCCACAGTGTGAACTTCACCTAAACCCAATACAATCAAATATACACCACGTTTTCGATTCCAGGATACCTTTTTCATCTACTGCCTCAGTGTATACTTCACCTGAATTCAACACTATCACATATACACAATTTGTGTGGGATTTCAAGATAACTCTTTCATCTACTGCAACAGTGTGAACTTCACTTTCATGTGTTTAGGATTCTAAGATTACTTGTTCATCTACTGCCCCAGTGTAAACATCACCACTCAATACGATCAAATGTACAACACGTGTTTAGGATTCCAGGATACCTTTTTCGTCAACTACCTCAGTGTGAACATCATATGCAGCCAACACTATCATATATACACCATGTGTTTGGGATTTCAAGATACCTTTTCGTCTACTGCCACAGTGTGATCTTCACCTGTGGCTAATACTATCAAATGTATACCACATGTTTAGGATTCCAAGATTACTTTTTAATCTACTGCCCCAGTGTATACTTCACCTGAATTCAACACTATCAGATGCATACCAGGTGTTTTGCTTACTACATAAGCTTTTCATCTACAACTGTCACTTTTTATCTCCTGCCACAGTGTGAATCATCTACTGCCACATCATCTGAACAACATCACCTGAATTCAACACTTATCAGATGTATACCAGGTGTTTTGCATTACAAGATAACCTTTTCATCTACTGCCACAGTGTGAACTTATCCTATAGCCAATACTATCATATATACACCATACGTTTTGGATTCAGAGATAACTTTCTTGTCTACTACCCCAGTGTGAACATCACTTGCAGAAAATATTATCAGATATACACCACGTGTTTTGATTGTTAAGAAAACTTTTTCATCTACTGTCCCAGTTTGAACATCACGTCCTGCAGTCAATACTATCAGATTTATTCCAAGTGTTTGAGATATCAAGGTTCGTCTACTGCGTCTGAAGGAACTTCACCTGCAGCCAGTACTATTAGATATCTACCAAATGTTTTGGATTCTCTGATAACTTGGTCACCTCTTTCCTAGTGTGAACTTCATCCATAGCCAATTTAATTTAATCAGATATACACCTTTGGTTTAAGGCCTGCAGGCAATACAATCATAGTCTCCCTAGAAATATAAAATACCATGAAAACATATTTTCTACTGCCCTAGTTCGAACTTCATTACAGTCACTGCATATAGATCTATCTATACCATGTGTTTCGATTCTCAAGATAACTTATTTATCTACTGCCATAGAGTCAACTTCAACTACATCCATAACAATCAGATACATGCATCTTTCGAAATCATAGATAACTTGTTCATCCCTAAAGTTTTACTGATTTGTAAATTGTTCATTTCATTACTATTTTTCATTTTATTTTTCTTGTTTGCTCTCTGGATATTTCCTCTTTATTCCTTTCAACAGTCTTACTTTTTGATCATCGCTTACAACGCTCGAACTGCCTTTTTCTTGTTGCAACTCTCCTCCATTTTCTTTCAATACGTTATTGTCTACAGATTTTGGCTGCAAATTTTCTTCAATGTCACTGGTAGATCTTTCAAGTTCAAACAAATGTTCAGTTACTTCTTGCAATACATTCAATTATGTTTACAAGTTTTGGCTGCAAATTGTCTTTGTCTGTTTACTTCTGTAATATACATGATACGACTTCTCAAAGTGAAATTGCTTAATACAAAGCGAGAAGCCTAGCATCAATTTCTACACACACTTTTAATTTTATGGTTTTTAGCTGCTTCTTTTTCAATGGCTAGTATAGCTAAATGTGACAAATGTCTTGAAGCATAAAATTTCTCAGATAGTTTTTTTTATCCATTTCAAGACACTGAAATATTGTTCTGTTATTATAGTGGACAAAGGGACAGTAAAAAACAGTTGCAGAAGCTTGAACAAATTAGGGAATACATAGTGTTTATGGAAATTTTCTGATTTAAATTGTGAAACCAAATTTGGAATAAGATGGCGATCAATTAATTAGATCTGAATCATGCTTTTTATTTTTTGAAAATAACTTCGATTTCTGAGGCTAAATTGTCATTTTTCAAACCAAACACGGAACTCATAACAAAACATGCTTCTTTGATACAGTTGTTACAAACTGAGTTGTTCTTCATCAAAGCCGTCAGCAGTATTTCCATGTTATAGAGTAGAGCCAGCTGATTTTTTTCAAAGCGTGGCCTAATGTTCTCACTGAGTCTGTCTAACAGAGGGTTTTAAAATGTTTTTAAAAAGTAGACTTGAGGTTAATTAATATTCAGGACGAACTATTTTTTGTGGAAGTTTTCTTTTTTGTTGAATTGTTGGCCCCTAAAAGCCGTCTTTCACAAAAAGCAAGTGATTCAGTAAAAAACTGTAGGAACTGTTCTTCATTTCTCCAACCTTTTATGGACTTAACTGCACTTTCAGTCACCTGGACTACTTTCTGAATGGACACATCATCATGTACTTTGAAAGATTTTTTTTATTTACTTTTTTATTGCTTCATAGCACTCAATACAAAAATAAACTCAAGCTTGGTAATACATGTCATCAATCCATAAGCATCTCCACAAGTTTTTGCGTCAAGCTTCAATATTTTCTAGAGTGTGCAGTATATCTACTAAGTTCTGTTGAACAGCTCACAAGCCTTCATATCTGCTGCTAAATCTCGACATTCCTTCTTTGACTGCACATGCTGAACTTTTTACTGTGGCAAACACTGCATGTCTTTTAGAAGAAGCCCCAATAAAACAGTTTATTTGATGGACTGTGCTAAAAAACGTGAACAGAAGGAATGTTTTTAGATACATCGACAAGTGCAAGATTTAGAGAATACATGTAACAATGTACATACAGGTTTTGTTCTTTCATCTTCACAGCGACACCCTTGTAAGCACAATTCATGTTTCCCGCTCTATTATAGCACTGAGCAATTACAGTAGAGTCCCGCTATTCCGAACCCCGCTATTCCGAAAAGACTCAAAAACTGAAGAAATTATAAAGACGTTCGCTAAAAACATATATTTACATATTGTTATACAAAATATACAGTACAAAGAAGTTTAATAAAGACATACCTTTTTTAGGCCTTGAGGAAACCCTAGGCTTGAGGAAAACACTAAACTAAACTACACACACTTAAGAAGTAAAGTCGGTGATTTTTTTCTGACGAAGTGCAGTAAATCGACTTGAGGATGCAATGTTCCGCCATAGACGCATAAACATAACATCATTTGGTGTTGATACAGCGTGTTGTTCGACGTAGCGTAAGGCGAGGTCGAGAGCATTTGCCGCGTCCGAGTGAGATACGAGTTCATTTTGAGTGTTCACTTCCTCCTCGCTTTCCTCCGAGTCGATCTCAGCTGACGAGCCCTGCACCATAGCTACAATATCTTCGTCTCCATACTCCTGATGGCCATTGTCGTCAACAGCAAACCACTCCTCAACACAGCTTTCTTCTGATGTTTCACAGCCAGGGATTTTGTTGAGTAGTGGAAGAAGTTCACAGTCTTTTTTTACTGGTTTAAAAGTTGTTTCAACAAATTCCAATTCAGGCCAGAGATTTTTCCACGATTTTTGTATTGCACCTTCATTAGTGCTTTCCCACGCTTCAGCTACCCAGTAAATCACATCTTTTACTGTAATTTTCTTAAGCTTTTGAAGGATTGTGCTTGTGAGGTCATTTTCATCCTCTTCAAGTAAGGTGCGAAGCAGCATTTTTCGGTATTTTTGTTTGATGGCCTGCAACACACCCTGGTCCATAGGCTGAAGAATTGATGTAACATTTGGTGGCAGAAAAATTGCTTTGGTGTTTCCACAAACAAGTTTCATGTCTTCCGGGTGGGATGGTGCATTGTCTATAAACAGCAGAGCACGATTAGGCAATCCATTTTCTCTATTGAACGCAGTCACTTTAGGGACAAATTGGCGATCGAACCATTCCTTGAACAAGTCACGTTCCTTCCAAGCTTTTTTTTGATTCCTATAATATACAGGAAGTGCGTTAATGTTAACCCTTTCCAATCTTGAGGCCAATTGGACTGCCCACGCTGAAGTACAGACAGCTCTCTATTGTTTTGCCGTCAGCTGTCCTTTCCGCTCTGCGTGGCCAGTCAGACTGGCCATGTCACTCATTGTGCCATGTCTGCAATGAACATGGCGGCTCTCTCCCACCAACTCTGTATTAGTTTTACTACAATACGCAATGTTTACATAGGGCATTTAAAATTTAAAAGTACTTAAATACCATTAGTACATTTAATCATTTTACTATTGTTAAAATAATTAAGATTATTTAAAAAACAAGATACATATAATAAGATATTTAAAACTTGAATTACATATTATTAAGAATTAAAAGAAATTGTACTTCATAGTTGTAACTTGTACAAAGCTAATGTATATCTTCAATTTAGTTAATTTTAAATTTTTTTTCTGAATGGTATCTTTGGAAACATTCACCAATATGGAGACCTGGGTTACTTTTACAGGTTTTACAGTAGAAAACAGTCCTTTTCCTTTCTTTTCCTGGTCTTCTATCACTGCAAACTGCACAGTCCTTTGTTTTTCCGTCAGTTAGTTGAAAGGGCCAATGTAGCTTTCCATTTAATCGATCACCTTCATCAAAGTTAGATGGCCGACCTCGTTTTTTCGTATTTCTAACTTCTCCAACTAATTCTGCTATTAGCATTTTTCTGTATTGTCTCTGTTGAACTTTGTGTTTTTCTTCTTGATTGGCATTGTAAAGAATGAATGAATTTACAATTCCGGTTTCCAAAAGCCAAAAAAACACTTTCCGCCACCACTTCAAAGATTTTCTCGTAAACGAATATGAAGATATAAATTGGTCGGAAATATCTACTCCGCCCATATACTCGTTATACTTACATATAACAGTAGGCTTATTCAACTCTTCCTCTTCCTTTCCTTTTTGTCTTCTTTTTATCGTCTGGGTTGTGTTGTCTGCATATAGTGTGCTAAGCATCGCCACTAGATTTTTATCTTTCCATAACGAAAGACTGATTTTCTCATTTTTTCTAAATGTTTTCATTTCTCCCTTTTTTAGTTTAAGTTTAGGAGTACATTTTTTGCTGTTTTTTCTCTGTGGTCTAACTACTTCTGGTAGGCCACTTCTATTTAACATAATAGTCCCCGTCAAATGTACCTTCCAATTCAACAGTGCTGAAGCTAGGTCTGGGTTTGTATACCACCTATCTGTAAATACATGCAACCCCTCCATGTCTCCATAGGTTTGTTGCAGTTTGTGTACTAGATGAAGAACAATTCGGCTTGTAACACCCAAATCTTGCCTGTCCATTCTATCCGTGGTTATCTTACCAAAATAAGGCTCTATGGCGCATATGTAACCTGTAGTGGACTCTGACAAAACAAACACTTTGATCCCCCACTTAATGGGTTTATCCTTATTGTACACTTTAAATACAATTCTCCCCTTGAACCCTATGGTGCTTTCATCTACACTCACAGTTTTTTGTGGTATGTAAAACTCTCTGAATTTTTTATCTAAATATGATGATACATTTCTTACCTTCCCAGACCGTGTTAGTGCTCCAGATATGGGGCCAGAAGGGGGTGGAGATACATGCAAGTTCCAAAATATTTGGAGAAATCTTTCTTTGCTGAAAACGTCTTTAAAAAATGGCTGATAATCTACCCATTCATTGGAGAAATAATCAACAATTTCTGGTTTATTATTCATCCCCATGTTGATAATGAGACCTAAAAAGGCTTTTATCTCTTGCAGAGTTACCTCGGTCCATGACCACCATACTGAATTCTTCTGTAAGGGGGTATTTTTCAAAATCTTTTCTGAAGCATAACGGTTAGTCTCCTTAACTATTTCATTAAGTAGGCTGTCTGTAAAAAACAGTTGGAAGAACTCTAGAGGTGTCTTAGGTGAATTATTTAATGGAGGTTTGTAACCACTGACCTGAGACCAAATGAATTCATTGAAATTCCCATCACCTTCACGCCATTCTCTCCACCCTTCAGCCATGCTCTCACCTTCTTCATTATTATTTGTCTCTTCTGTAATTTCATCAGTTAAATCGCTCCCTTCTTCTGTAGCATGACTAACATCTTCCTCTGCTGCTTCAAAATCGTTATTTTCTTCATTAGATTCGTTTTCATTTGTAACAAAATTATCGTCGATATCTGAATAAATATCACTTTCATGATCTGAACTTAAATCATCCTCCATATCCAGTAATTGTCTCAGTTCGTCAGAATGTAATTCTTTATCCATATTTAATAAATATTTACAACCAATGGTTTATTTTAGTAAGAGAATGAGCTTGATAAAAAAAATATTAAACAATTATTTACAAAAACATATTTAGGCCTATAACACTACCTAATCCTAATGTCTAGGTTATAGAGTTACTCACTGTAGGTTACTTAGGCACACACTGTTTAAGTTTTACAACTCTACACAACTATTTACATTAATTACACGTAGGTCTTTAACCGAATACAGTACTATTAAAAATATTTATATATATACACACCACATTACTAAATGACTAAAATATATTTACAAGAGAAAGAAAACATCAAACACAAAGTAATACTGTAAACAACACTGTCTGAAGGCTGCAACAAAATAGGTCAACATTGATGGCCAGCTTGATCAGCACTGGAATAACAAGTGGTTATTTTCATTCAGCTGACTTATATTCATTTGGCGGGAACTGCATTTATTTATAGTTAAATAGTTCCACGATAGGTTACAGCACTTTACAGGCACATAGCAACGAATAAATTGCTTCTAAATGTAGAATGAATTGCTTGGTCAGTGGTACTGGCCACAAGATCGTAGACGGGATTTTGCATTGGCCAGTGTGACTGCCCATCAAGAGTCGCAGGGACATGTGACGCATAAACTAATCAGATATGGCGCGCATTCAACTATGGCCAGTACAGCTGGCCAGAAGATTGGAGAGGACAGCTTATAATAAATAAACAGATTGGAAAGGGTTAATGTTTTTGAACGCTCGTGGTTTCGCCGATTTGCCTATTACCATCAGTGGAAGTTTGTTTGTTGCCGAGGCGTTGCTGCAAGCTAAGACAGTTAGACGTTGTTTGTCCATTTTGAACCCTGGGGCAGATTTCTCTTCTTTTGAAGCAAGACTTTTGGTAGGCAGAGCCTTAAAATTCAGTCCGGTTTCATCCGCGTTATAGACTTGCTGCGGAGAGTAATTTTCAGAAGAAATAAGTACTTTAAATTCCTTTAAATAATTGTCAGCTGATAGTTTCTCCCCAGTAATCGTGAGCTGTCTAATTCCGTGCCTTTTCTTCCAACGATCCAAAAAGCCACAGCTTGCTGAAAATGAAGGTTCACCATCCATAAGCTTGTTTAGTTGAAGCGCCTTTTCTTTTACCAAAGGACCAGAAATGGGGATTCCTTTCTGTCTCTTGAGTAAACCATAAGAATAAGGCCTCATCAAGCTTTTCATATGAAGACACAGTCGTTTTTTGCCGTCTTTCAAGAGTTTTTTCACTTGAAGCAGAACAAAACTGCTCAATTTTAACACGATTCTTTTTCCAGTCGCTAATCGTTGCTTTTCCGACACCATATTCAACTGACAATTTAGAAGCACTTTCCCCTTTGTCCAGTCTTTTCAACACTTCAAGTTTTTGTTGTAAAGTACACGAAGAACGACTTCGTTTACTTGCCATATTTAATGATTATCAGTTGACGTAAAGGACTAAGAACAGAAGTGAAAACACACAGTCGCTCCGTAAAGTAACTCAACACTCACGGAATAAACCTTCACAATAAATTTGCTTTAAGCGCACACACTTCATCAAACAACGTTAGAGTGAACACTAACATGGTGTACGTGCGAAACTAGATCAACAGTTACAGCAGTTCAAACCGGTTTTTCAGTGGTGGGGGTAGAGGAGATTCACCATTCAATGAGTCATGGTGTTTGGAACGTGAGAGGGGAAGGGATAGATAGGCGTCGACGGATGATCGTATGAGTCACCGAAGGTCACTGCCCTTCCCTTCCGACTTTCACTTGTTTACGAGCTGATCAACGCTGATATCTCGATATTATTCATGAAATCCGCCTATTCCGAATTCCCGCGAATCCGAACAGTGTTCGGTCCCAATTAGTTCGGAATAGCGGGACTCAACTGTATATTTTTAGGGTCAATCCCAAATTCACTGAAAATTGAAACAAGTAGCTTGTATAACGTTTCACTATCAGTCAAATAAGTTTTGTAAAAACCAAGAAAGCTTTCTTTGATTTTGAGCTTTTTGGTTATACATATTTAACAAGAGTTAGTTGTTCTTGATGTGACACATCTGGAGTTTCATCAACCATCATAAACAATTGTTTAGATTTTTTAGCATCATCAAGTATGTACTGCCTGACCAAATCTGATATGATTTCATTTGAACATCGTGGTGAAACTGCTGAGAATATTTTTCGAATTCCAAAACGGTGCCTATACAACGAGGACACGGATTTATTATAGCTCCCTTCGACAAAACTGAGACCCAGTTATGCCGGGTCCACACCAAACCAACAAAACAAAAACTCCAACAAATCAGCAACACAACAAAACTGCAAGTTTTCGAAAACAGGAACTAATTGTCAACTGCTGTCCACATATGAAAACAAAAATCAGTCAACTTTGTGATCCCGATAGAAAATGTGGCGAGCTCGAAATTTGGAATTACAAAGGAACAATGAATTATTTATTATGGCAGCTGGTTTTCTATTCCAAAACCAAAAAAAGAAAAAACGTTTTTGGGTTAGGCCGAGCTTGAAGAACCGACAAAAAAACTATGTTGAGGAACTATTGGAAGATTTAAGAAAAGACGATAGAGGTATTAGTGGAGAAATGCGATGCAGCTTCAAAAACTTTTTAAGAATGACCAGTACTGATCTTGAAAATCTAATAGAAATCATTGGACCCTCGATACAGAAGAAAAATACAAATTTTCGAAATGCCATTAGTGTAACAGAACGTTTAGTGATTACTTTAAGATTTTTGGCAACTGGGGAGTATTACCAGAGTCTGATGTATCTTTTCAAAGTATCCAAACAGGCAATATCAGTAATAATTCCAGAAACCTGCGATGCTCTCATAAGTGCCCTAAATACATATGTCAAGGTAAAATTTAACATTATTAATAGGTAGCTGTTAAAAAATAAACTGATTTTTTTAAAATAACTTTTATTTGGAATGTATCTGAAAATTACATGTATGACTGAGCTGATTCATTTGTTGTTATCCGCGTAGCTGGCCAGGATTCATCAATCTGGGTGGTATGTTGATTCGATGAGCAAGACGGACTAGTCAGTATCTCGTAGGTTGGAACGCTGGATGGATTTGAGGTTTGAACGCTGGGTGGGTTTGAATAATCTGGACTCATATAATTGTGGTTGTTTGTATCTGTAGAACTAGTGTGAACTGCAATTGGAGATCGAAAATGAAGGAACGGTGTCAATTGCTCTTGAGTTTCTGTGTTTTTTGGTTGGTCATATTCTCCTATTTCTGCTTTGTAGAGAAGATCATTGATCAAATGCTGCACAGTAGCTTGCGCATAAGGAGTACGAAGTTTTCGCACTTTTCTAGCAACTAGCTCACCAAATATATCAAAATCATCGGGTTGTACAGATGTTCCTTGCTGATTTTTTTTATATACTTCTTGTAGCATTCCATAAACTTCTGCATTTTGCTTCTCACTAGTGGTTAGAACTCTTTTCTTTGGTGTGGTAGATTTTGCTTTTAAGCTTTTGGTGTTTTTATCAGTAATTTCCTTTTGAGCCTGCAAATCTTCGTAGTTTTCTTGTAATTCTCCCATATTACTTGTACTCTGGCTGACGCTAGCGGTATCATCGTCATTTGTTTCGGATTCTTTTGCCTCTTCATCACTGTCTGAATCATCACTTTCCTGTAAAGTAAAGAATGTATGTTATTAAAAACTGCATAAAAATATATTAAAAAAATGTATATTAAAAAAAATATATAATAAGAACTTTCAATTAAATTTAATTTGTATTTTATTTCAGACTCCTAAAAGTGAAGAGGAATGGGAAAAAGTTAGCGATGATTTCAACAAGATTTGGCACTTTCCACATTGCATAGGCGCAATGGACGGAAAGCACATTGTAATCGAGGCACCTACATTCAGTGGCAGTGAATTTTTTAACTATAAAGGAACATTCAGTGTAGTTCTTTTTGCTGTTGTTGACGCAAATTATAATTTTCTGTATGCAAACGTTGGTTGTCAAGGACGAATCTCTGACGGAGGTGTTTTTAAAAATACGCCATTTTACAAACTATTGGTTGAAGGAAAACTAAATTTGCCACAAAAACGTGTTCTTCTTGGAAGGGACAAAGAAAGTCCTTATGTTTTAGTCGCAGATGATGCTTTCCCCCTTAAACCATGCATTATGAAACCATATAGCGGCCATCAAGATAAGGGGTCAATAGAACGTGTCTTCAATTACCGAATTTCACGTGCTCGAAGAATAGTTGAAAATGTGTTTGGCATTTTAGCGTCTGTGTTTCGAGTGTTTCGCAAACCAATGCTGTTACAACCAGAAAAGGTAGAAAAAGTGACTTTGGCATGCATTTGTTTGCATAATTATCTAAGGTGTGTCTTGTCGAAAAATAAATATAATCCACCAAACAGCTTTGATGTAGAACATATTGATAGTGGTACACTAGAAAATGGCGCATGGAGAAAAGATCAACAAACTTTACAGTCGTTTTTTAATCTACAACAGACTGCAAGAAAATCATCTGTAGAAGCTATGGAAATAAGAAAAGAATTTGCTGAATATTTTATGTCTGAGCAAGGTCAAGTTCCATGGCAGTTAAAATTTTGTTAATCTATTGAGCAAAAGTACTGATTTTTTAGGGGAAAATGATTTTTTAATTGATTTAATGATTTATTATTCTAATTATTAATAACTAATAACAAGTTCCATGGCAGTTAAAATTTTGTTAATCTATTGAGCAAAAGTACTGATTTTTAAGGATAAAATGATAGAATGTATAATGAATAAATATAAGTAAATAAATAATGCATAAATATATGTAAATTTTATATCTAATAAATAAAAATAAATAAATAAATATCTACCTGTGTATTCGATAATCCGCCTATATTCCCACTTGGTCTTGGCTTGTTTTTATCTTTTAAGAAACTTAATAGTGAATAACCAAACCACTTCGAAACGAAAGTTTTACCAGCTCCGGATTTTTTCAATAACTGATAATTTCTGTATTCTCTTTGGTACTGGGTATTGATGTTTTTTATCTTTCTGTCTACTTCCTCTGAAGAAACATTACACAATATTCCTATTTCCTTTAAGGCGTCTGCCTTTTTATAACGATTTTTATAATCAGGGTGTCGGGCATCCCATAACAATTTACTTTCTCTATAAAGTTCGATTAATTTACATGTATTTTCAACACTCCATTTTATTGCTTTTCCCGATGAAGTCATTTTGCACACAGCACGAGACAAACTGAACCACAAATTTTAAGTTTTGTTTTCTTCCTGTGGAGAGCGTACACACTAGACCAACAAAGTTGCCAGAAACACAAACAAAACAGCAACATTTTGATCTTTACCGCCAGGCGACGGGAAAACAAAAAGTTGTTGAAAACACGAACAAAACAAAATTGTTGCCGAAATGTTTCGCTTTTGTTTCAAAAATGTTGGGAAACATTGAGTTGCTGTTTTGTTTTTCTTTTGTTGGTTTGGTGTGGACCCGGCATTAGAACTGCTGGAAGCTGATTCCTCTGTTATCTCACCATAGAAGAAGCTTGTCTTGATTCCCTTTTTTGTTGAAATGATGCAACATAGCCTGTCAACATTTTGAGTAAGTCAGTTTTTTTCTTTAAGCAAAACTGGCTCATTACATTTATTCTTGTTGATTAATTGCTCCATGAATGAATCAACAATAGAATTGAATTCTCCATCATTGTGATCATTCATATCTGAATTGTATTCCCTAAACGTTGAAGCCTCACAATCGGGTACATCAATCAAATCCGTTTCCTTAAGGATATCGACGCTCAAAGTTTCACATTGTTTGCCAGTTTCCTGTCTTTATTACGTCAGATGCACTTTGGCTTAATGTCAGGGATTTAAGCCTCTAATTAAAGAGAAATATGACTCTAAGAATGTCCTGATTGCATTTAGAAGTCAATAAATACTTATAACCATCAGATTTCAACTCTAAATAGTCATTGCAAATTGAAATCTTTCAACATTTGTTGGGTGGTGAGGTATTCTTGAGTTCAGAACGTCAAAACCTCAAGAATAAGAGTTGTAAGAGACTCAACAATATTAGCAGGGAAAAGGTATGAAATGGCCATAGCGACAGTTATAGAAAGAAGTTTCGCTGCCTTCCTAACAGTTTGTCTTATAAGCGCATTTCAAATCCCCTGCTTTTTGCTTATTTACCAAATCAAAAATGTATTGTTTTGTCTATTCATTATTAGGTCTATTATTCATTTCTAAGACGCCGATTGTAGAGATATGGGTGAATATGAGGAGTGAATGAGTGTGATGAGGGAAGATGAACAATTGTAGTCATTGCTACTATCTGAGTTCGACTTAGCTCAGAAAGGACTATTTATTTGTAGGCCATTAGCCAGGGAAACTATGGGACTTACAGCTTTACATGGAATCCGAACCACGTAGTGTAGGTCTGATTTTCAGCTAACTGACACTCCAGATTTCTCTAGTAGTGTCCACGTCGATGGCAACTATTGAGCAAACGCCGTGTCGGTATTTAGAGGACCGAGCTTGTAACATATCGCCTACAATCTCCCAAACACTTGTTTGCCACATGTAAGAATAAAGCCATAGTCAAGCAAATGGCTTCTTGTTAGCTTAAGCACATTAGGGACGTCACAAAACGCCCAAATCATTCCATTTTCTATACCCGGGTTGGTTACAGATATTCTTGAGGACTTGCATCAGCTAATAGTTTTCTATTAGATCCAAGTCCCATGTCACACACAAAAGCACGCACTCTGAATCTGTTTCCAATGACCACTCAAGCTTCTGATAATAATTACTTGGATGTTTGTATGTAAACCTCTAAATACATCTTCAGTGGTATCATAAAATATGTCAGATTCACCTCTATCTCATCAAAGCACATAACTACGTCTTTATGGAAGTTTTCATTACAAATTTTTTACTGACTTTTAAGTAGGTTAAAACTGATTTCCAAAAAACCAGGAAGAGAAGATAATTGGGACAGGTGTCTTCCTATTGCAGCTTCGTTAGGCAAAGGAAATTTCAAAGTTTCTCTAACATAAGACAAAGCTTTCTTTGAAATGCATTTAATTGTAACATCTTTATCTACATCTTCACTTGACCAATTGGTACGTTTTGCTTTTAAAACTTACTTTCTTTGGCTATTAGAAATTAGTTATTCATATTTCTTTAATTTAAGTCCGTTTTGTTATATTTGTTGAGCACAGTTTAGTTCATCTGTTAATATGGATATTCTCTTTCAGATTTCTATTTTCAGTAAGCAGAGCTTTGTCACTATTATCCAGGGCTATGACCTGATATCCTTCAGAATGATCAGTTTTTTCTTGTTCTGAGGACTCTTCTTTCTTAATGCTGAATTCTTGGGTAAAATTTTCCAGTAATAATTTAACGCTTTTTTATTTAAACGTTTTTCAGCGTGTGAAGTTATTTGGTCAGCTCCTATTAATGAAAGGGTCTGTATTTTTGTTGTTGTTGGAATAGTTCCTGTTTTTAATAACTTAGGTGGAAGGCCTAACAATTCTGAATTTAAATCTCTCATAATCAGTTGCTAGGAAATGTTCTGAGCATACACGAGCTGTTTCACTGTTAAGTTTTGTTAAGAGTGAACATTGTTTGTTCACACAAAAAGTGCAACCATTGTTTATGAAGAATTTTCTCTTTGGGAAATTTGTGGATTGAAACTACAGTTGAACTTGGTTATAACGTCATTGAAGGGACCACGCAATTAATGACGCTATATCAGAGTGACACTATAAAAGAGGTGCCTAAATTATAATGTTTAAAAAGGAAAATAGAAAAAGACACGAATTCTACATGAAATAAATACATTTAATGTTTAAAAATAAGTAAATCCTAAACAAATGCGTCAATAAACAACATGGTAGGTTTTATGTAAGTATATTATTTAATAAAAATTAATCAAAGTTATCAAAATGTAATAAGTTGCAATATGTAAAAACTTAGGTAAAACAACATTTAAGTATGTATATAGGAAAAATTAAAATACAAATCAATTTTAAATTCAATATTAATTTGGTATAATATGTAATTAATAAAAATGTGTAACTTACATTAAGAAAACGTTAGCATGAAGTTCTACTGCCGAAAAAAGTCTGTTATTTTCTTCTGCACAATCTTTTCTGAAAAGTAAATTTTCTCCGTGGTTTTGTGGAGAAGTTGAGCTGCGTCAATTACACTGGCTGATGTGTCTCTGAAGCGGTAGAATCGACGAAGTGTCTCCGCTGATTTAAGGGCTTCTTCTAGTGTCGGACAGACTCCTTCTTCTTCTTCACCTTCATCATCTTCGGCATTTTCTTCGACCTCCATATTCTGAACCTCATCCACAATTTATGCTTCACTAAGGATTTGAAATGTTTCAATCTGATCGTCGAAAGTTTCATAAACATCAAGATTAACTCCAAGACCAATTTCGTTGACATTGAACTTTTTTATCCATTCTGAAAGTGGCAACACATCATCTTCGTCATCATCTGGGATAGGATCTGACAGTTTTGCTTTTCTAAAGCATCTCGATATGGTCCTTGGCGTCACTTTGCTCCAAGCATTGTCAAGAAATTGAATGCCATCCAAGACTGTTATGTTAACTGGTGTTGCAGTGTCCATAAAGATGATAATCTTTTTCAAAAGCTGCTTGCGGTAGTGGTTCTTTAGGCTTCTGATAACCCCTTGATCCATGGGCTGCAAGACACTTGTACAGTTAGTTGGGAAAAACATCAGATTAATGTTTGTAAAATTTAACTTTGGTTGGGCCGCGCAGTTGTCATCCAGAAGAAGGATTTTCCTATTTTTAGATGCCAATTCCATATCCCATTTCCTGAGTTCATCCTCAAAATAGCAGAAGTCATCCAGGCTTTTTTATTGGCTGTGTAATTCACTGGGAGTTTTTTAACGTTCTTGAAATATCGAGGTTTTACGCTTTTCCCAATAACCAAAAGCTTCCTCTTTTCACTTCCAGTCATGTTTGCACAAACTAGAGCGGTCACTCTTTGTTTGGACAACTTCCCGCCAACACATTTTTCATTTTTAAATTGGAGCGTTTTTTCTGGTGTTAATTTATAAAACAATCCAGTTTCATCGGCGTTAAAAATGTCCTCATCCTTGTATGGTTGCCGAACAACTGGCCAAACTTCTTTCAACCATACACCAGTGACTGCCAGATTGACAGATTTCGCCTCTCCACAAATCTTAGCAAACGAAATCGAGTGTCTAGCTTTAAATCGATCCAACCAGCCGTTGGAGCACGTAAAATTAGCTCCAAACATCTTCCCAAAATGCTCAGCTTTCTCCTTTAAAAGCGGGCCGTTTACGGGGATATCGGCACTGAGACATTGCTTAAACCATTTTAGTAGAGCAGCATCAATGTCAATGCGTCCACACCTTCGTATCCGTTTGACATTTTCACCATCTTCTTTAAACGCCTTCAAAATTTTATTCTGGTTTTATAAAATCGAACCAACAGTTGAATTCACTAACCCGAACTCCCGGCACACATCTGCTATCTTTTGCCCCTCCTCACAAGCCCTAATGACACGTACTTTTTCCTTAATCGGCAAAACTTTCCTCAGCGCTTGCCATGATTTTCATAAACAAGCAAATTAAAATAAGAAAACCATAACAAGAAATAAACTTTTTAAAACATGAAACAACAAAACAAAGACCAATACTTAACAAAACAAACAACAGCAAGCGAACTGACGATACGTGGACGTGGATGGTTGACTGTGACGGGAAGTGGCAGACGGGGCTGAAGGACGGGTTTGGACGTCAATGACCTGACACGCATTCGTCCGCCCGCCCGCGTCCGTCTCGGGAATTCCGGCTGTGGGTTGGAGCTGTGATATATGAGGGGGATAGGGTAGGCGGCGGGGTTGGGGGGGCTCAGTTGAGCGGTAACCTGTAAATCGCGCCCCATGCGTCGTCACGTCAACGTCAATTAGCACAATATTAACCCTTCGCACTTTATCCATTCATAGGTTAGGTTAGGTTAAAAGACTAAAAAGAAAGCTACCAGGGATAAACCGGGAGGTGGGCCATTTCCGGTCATTCCCCTTATGAAGCTGTCAAGTGACGCTCGCGGCCCGTGACTCAGAGGTTCAGGTAGACAGGGCGTGATTTACCCAGATTTTTGATGGGGCGCGATTTACACAGGGTGCGATTTTCATGCATTCAGTTGAGCGGTTCGGCGGCGTGAAGGAAAGTGTCCCGTCTTAAAAATAGACAGGGTGCGTGGCGAAACAATGCCCAGCCCCATCACCCGTCTTTCTGAGAAGGTCTCTTTGATGCCCTCGGTCAGACTTTGTTGACGTTATATGCGAGGTTCTAGAATTTATTGACGATATAACCGGGCTTTTTCCAATGCAATAAATGTGGTTTGGCGGGACTCTGGATTGAATGACGTTATATCCGTGTTGACTTTACGGCCGAGGCCATTATAACCAAGTTCGACTGAAGTTTTTTTTTTTTTTTTTATGAGTGGTTTTACAGCCAGCAACCGCACAGCAAGGCATTTTTAAATATAAAGATAATCTCTATAATGTTGATTAATCTCAGTTGTCATGTTAATCAACATTTTCTGTAATTATTCAATTGAGATTGTTTTCTCTACACTCAAAAACAGCTGAGTAGCTACGTTACTCAGCTTCGTAACTTTCGCCTCGCTCCCAACAAGTCCCTGGGCCCTACAAGCCCTCCGGAAGGGCAAGGCAGGAGGTGGATCATAGATTCTGGCAAGTAAGCAGCAGCAGCTTGTGCCAATCGATTATGGGTGTTCGGTTGTTTAAGGTTGGTACCACTTATCGGCCAGTCCGCTATAATGAACTTCCCCGGCCATCGCTATCTTGGTCCCGTGAACCCAATAACTAATGGGCCACCAGTCGATGAGGATGACCGCATCACCCAACAGCACGACCAATCATACAAGGACGCCACAAATAGCAATCATATACGTACAGCAGACCAGGTTGCTATCGCTATATTTATTACAAATTGGCTTACTACTTGCAATTATAACTCTTATTGGTAGTGTTGGGCTTGCGTCTTAAGTACGTGGTTGAATCTGTTACTGGATTGCTTTACCCCTGGAACGTTAAAGGACGAAAAAGGCTTAAAGTATGGAATCAGAAATGCAATTAGACGAACCACCACAGAAGAAAAGCAAAGTTGAAGAGGGTAAAACTGGATCTGGATCAGGATCAGGATCAGCGAGCGGTGAAAGCATTATAACAATGGCTAATTCTACCTTCAAAACCGGTAAGCTAATGTTCATGCATACAAGACTCGTCTACAGCTACGGCTATCAGTACAAAACTATTACTAATGATGAATTGACTGAAACGAACGGGAAACAACTGTTGGTGTGTACGCTGTATGGTCGTATACCATGTAACGCAATACAATATTATTTAACAGAAAGTGAGTTTAACAACCTACCATTCAGAGTTATGGTCACACCTTTGGGCTTCAGAACACCATTTGTGACAGTGCCGGTATTAATTCTGTTAACTCTAATTTACTAGTACATGGGATATACGCATATGGATTAAATAACAAATATGGCGGAACGAATATGCAATATTACAGTGCATCAGCCGATCCAATGATAGTAACCAAATTGAAGATCCTTACAGATGATGGATGTGATGTCGATGCACTATGGGGTAGTAAATTCTCAGCCTCATAGTCTGCAATAACATTCGATCAGATCCAAGCATGTTTTGGAAACAAGAAACCGATCGAGACGTACTACTATCAAAAATGTAGATGTTAGAGTGGGTAGCCCAACACTTCCTGACAATGAAGGATTTTAATATATTTACAATGCTTAACAGACCTGGTAACCCACTCATTTCACGGGAATACCGACCTCAGGTGTGCGTGTTGAAATGTTCAGAACCATACCCATATTACAGAAGCTACAACAAGACGAAATCTAATTTCTTATACGGAACTAAACAACTATTCAACTGCTTAAGAACCTGAAAATAGGAAAAGATAGAAACAGTTTAACTTCCGATCAGTCTGTTAATGTTACCAAAGGGAGTGTTGATATTCAGTAAACCACCCAGATAGAACATGCAGGAGCTGTAATGCATGGTCTCAATGTGGCCAGAGGACTACAGCCACCTACATTACATGTGAGTGTGTTACCAGTCAACGGATATTCAACAGATGTTTTTGAAATAAAAGTACAAGAAGTACTGGCAATATTTTCGGTATCCACCCATTGTGAAAATGAATGCAGTTTTACGATTTTACACAAAATCAGGGCACATACGTGCATCTTGTCATGAAGGTGTCCGGTTTAACAAAAATCATCTATGGTGTTAAAAACAATGAATCATTATACAAAGAATTCTGTTACGGATACGGAGCATACATACCTGAAAAAGATGACAACACCGTATCCGCTTCTTCTAGAAAATAGGAATTTGGCAAATCTCAATCGGTGGTTGTGGCAGAGCCATCATCTTCTGCCTCGATCCAATTACACCTTTCAAGTAGGAAGATTCCACAAAGGTTTGAAAATCAAGTATGGAGGTTGATAAATGACTATGTTATAGCAGATCAAGTCAACGTTTTGTGGAACAACAATGATACAAAGTTTAAATCTTAACAAATATTCAAGGATAAATCAACTTCTACTGCTGATAAACTAAGCTCACTCAAAGAATATTTGAAGCACTACTACATTGAATTGTATAATAATTATTTTAAGGATAAATAAAGACACATTTATTTCTTAATGTTGTTTTATTTCCCTACAAACATTACTTATCTATCAGTGTAATATCTTGCTTACAATTCTATTAACAACATTAAAAGTTAATTTTAGTACATTCCCTGGACCCTAACAGCAGTAATCCTATGACAAGTAGATGAGGTTTTTTATGTCTATAGACTAATAATAAGGGTGCAATCTTCCAATCGTATCTTCTATGTCAAATATTAAACCTAGTTTCATTGGGGAAAAAGTCTATTAGCCATCACAATTAATGGAGTTTTAACGAGTGGTACAGAAGGTTGGTATTTAACATCTGCCATTATCGTACTACCCTGCATAATATCAAGGACATTATCTAGAAATGCTGGGTCTAAACTACTTGATTCCATTTATTCATAGACCTATCAACACCTCCCATCCATGGAAACTGATTTTGACGTGAGGGATTCTATATTTACAACATTAAAACAGAAACTACCTACATAATCTACAAAAAAATTCTTCCCACTATTTGGGGGACCGACTATGAGTATTGTGTTTTTTTTACCTTCATCTAATTTCTTTCTAAAAAGTAATACAAAGTTATAAGTAAATTCTTCACTACAGATAGATCTCCAAATTGGTATAAGAGTAACCTTAATATTGCTTCAATACTAGTTTCTACGTCATAATAAAATCCTGGGACTGCTGAAAGACGACATTCATAATGAGCTTAACCATTTGCTTGTAAATTAAATAAATCTAATACGTTCATATTATTAATTAAAATTCTACATCTCTTCATACAGTTAGATACTATAATACCTGTTGTGCTTTTATTTAACAACCTATTGTCACCCAACCACTCATCACTCTGGAAACATGATTCCAACAGAGAACACAAAACTGTTATCACTAATTGTATGATCTCATCTGGACGTCTGTGTTTCCAACGTCTTCTGCTACTCTTGTTGAAGTTGAATTGCCAGGCCCATTGCTTTACTGTTGTTCTAGATTGGTACGAACGCCCTCGTCTCCGCAAACGCCACCAATTCATCGATGGTTGTCCCAGAACGTTCTTCATCTGGTATAACTCCATCTTCAAAATGTAGTCTTCCTCTATTCCCGGGGACCACAGTGAGTACTTGTAGTTTTCCTTGAGAAACGATATAGAGCGAAAGAAACATGAGGTCTTTGAACATGAGGAGCTGATAGAGACTTGATGTATTTGGCCTGGCGTCTGTAGAATGGCGCGATGTTGAGCTTGCTGAATGCTCCGCAGCAACAGGTCGAGTCCTTCCATCGGCAGTCATGGACAACATGCAGGTGGCTGAAGGACTGAGCAGCATGGAAGCCAGCAGTAGTAAATGCGGTTTTTCTGTATGTAGTTGGTATTTGGGAACCTCGCCGGCTGTTGTAAATTCGTTCAGCCATTGCCCGAGCTTCCTCTTGGTTAAATCATCTGTATACGTCGTGGATCTGTAATACTTTTGTATTATTATACTTTATACGGCTCTACGAGGGGATGAGTGGACTAATTTTGAATAAAATTCGTCCCAACCAATGTTTTTGACATTTCTCAGATTACAGAAAGAATTTTGTAAAGCTGTTCCATCGTTTCCTTTGCCATTTTTCCCGTCTATTGTCCTTTTTTGAATTTCTGGTACATAGAACCATACTGATCTATCCGAATTTGTGGCAGACTCATCAGAACTGTTAAAAGGCTCCATATAGGTGTGTGGGTGATTTTTCTTCACTTCTTAGGCTGTTCGGTCTCTTCCTCGGAGGATGATGTCGATGGTTTTGGTAAATCTGAAACACACTCGACCTCTTCTATAGCGGTGTCCTCTGTGTCAGGGATGTATTATTGGGCCTTGTCTGAGTGATCCTCAGTGTTTAACAGGTTTTTTTTGATGATAGACGTCCATCACTTTCTTGAATGACGTAAAACAACGTGTGGAAGGTGTATGTTTCAATTTAAATAAATAACTGTTTAAACGAAGTAACTTAATGTTACAGATAGTATATGATTTTATGGTTTTCTTATTGGTTATATTATCATAATGTAATATGTTAGTTTGCACAGATCTGTCATACTCGGGAACTTTTGTATTGCGTCTACACTGCGCCGTTTTCATGGAACAACTGACGCAAGGAAGCAACTTTCTAGTGTCAGTCTCTAACCTTCAGTGTGGTTATTTCTTATGTTAGTCATTTGTAGCTCGTGGAAACCGGATTCACCCAGCCAAATGCCTATGCTCGGTTGGCATAAGCCGCTGCTTACTTGCCGGGATCTACAATCCACCTCCTGCCTTGCCCTTCTGGAGGGCTAAGGGGACACGGGTTGTGAGTGAGGCGAAATTTACGAAGCTGAGTAACGTAGCTAACGGCCCTATAATCGGCTTTTATACAAATATTTTTAATAAATTATTTTGGCAACACTGTATGGATGACGTCATCACTTATAAATATGACGACACATATTTTATTAATACATTTATTTTATTTATAAATATAAATTTTAAATTTATTTTTTAGATTTTTAATAATCCGTAAACTTAGTAACTGTAGGTGGAGCTGGAACGCTCTTTTTAGTCCATTAAGTATTTGAGTGACCATCCATAAATTTGTGGATCGTTATGTGGACCATTAAGTATTGGAACGCAGAAGGCCCGGAGAGTCCGATGGTTTTCACACCGTGCACGTTTATCAGCCCATGCCTTTTCTTTTTTTGCAACTACTTTTGCTGACAGAGATCTATTTTATACTATTGCATTTCCTTTTAAGGCATGAATAAAACTAATCCTATTTGGATTATTTGAACAGTTTGAAACACTTTCTTCAACAGAAAATAAGTATCATCACTTAAAAACATTTTGAATTCTCAATAAATACTACTGTTGAAAATAACACAGTGAAAAATTTTAGCGCAATAAAGTAAGTGTGTCGAAAGGGACCACTTACTTGATTCAGTTAGAATGGTAGACTGATACAGTTCCAAGTTCATTCTCACAATTCTGGTCTAAATGGTCTCTGCTTTTCTAATTGTACAAGGTGGTTTTGGTTTTAATTATGTTGGTTGACTAAATTAGGCTCCATAATTTTAAGAATAGAAATAAATGATAAAAATAAAATATATTTTCCTTATAACTTTGTAAGTGATTATCTTTAACTGAATAAACAAAATATATTCTTCATTTTTTTAAGAATTGCAACTAAACTAAAGAATTCAACAAAAATGTTACAATGAAATATTAAACAGCTTTTAATGTTAAATTTACATCACCAGTCGAATATTTTTAAAATAAAACAGCTGATTCCAAACAAGTTTTACTCTTGATTATATACACCTACAATAGATGTCCCATCTAATAGGAATATTTGTGTCTATAATTTTGTTAGTTAGTATGGCCCGCAACCGCAGCTTGTTTAAACTGCATTACATTTACATAGGACTACACTAGCGCACCAAAATGGACCACAAAGACAGCCGATATTTTGTGACTCAAAATTAAACATTGGAA
>JAQJVL010004155.1:0-49042 GCA_035578905.1 Stictocephala bisonia
CTATATTCTTCATTGAACTACTTTATAGGTTGTTTATATGACAAAATAAAATAAATAATACAAATATTATTATGTATATTACTTCACGGCAAAGATGGTATAAACAAAACTTAAAAAAGCAACAACTAAGTATACATTTTCTTAGTTAGCTTTGTACCGGGTCTTTAAACCGGTACATTTCTTTTTTTCATCGTAGTCTGCCGGGCTGCCTGAGATTCGCTTTTGCCCTGCGTTTCGCGTAGTTTGGTGGCCGTTGGCCCAGTTCCGTTTTGTTCCGTGTTCCAGCAGCTTCGGTCAGGTTGGCCTGGCTGTTCAGTTGTCTTGTGCTGCCTGCAGAAATAGACATGTTTGACTAGACAAACTAAAACGTAAGTGTTCATTTTGTAAGTTTTAATATCTAATCACCCTTTTGGTGAAAATACTTTTGTTTCATTGAAAATATTAATCGGGCTTAGTTGTGTTTTCAGGGTTTTGTTAAATTTGTATTTTCTTTGTCTAGTTTGGTTAACCTAGGTTTGAGCCATGTGCTCCAGGTTACTTTTTTACCGTTAATTGCTTTTTATATCTGCCTTTATTATCAATAGTAGTTCTGTATAATGTTTGGTTGAGCCTTTTTACAGTTGTAGTTACCGATTTACCATATTTTTTGTTCTTTGCCAATAACCTAGCCTAGCTGTACCCTTTGATTTTCATGTTCTAACCTATTGCTCATGTATCCATAGCCTAGTTTTCAGTTTGTCATTTTTAGTTCCATATACATAATTACGTCTTTTATAATTTGTTAAATTGGTAAATGGGTTTTAAATCTGAGTTTGCCAACATAATTATTCATAGCCTTAAGTTAATCTTTTACTGTCTTGTTTGCTCTTCATGTCCAGTTTTGTTAAATCATGCACCCTTATATTTAGGGGTTATGTGTAATATTTTGTTGTGATGGCTGGACTGTGTTTAATGGCTGTGTTTGACCTTGCAGTCCAGGGTCCTTGAGTAGGACGTTTCACCCTCGGCCTGCCGTCCGGGGATTGTCTACCATCTACACTGCTAGCCTGGCCTGAGGACCATGTTGGAGCCTGGAGGCGCCCGCTACCCACTCTACATCTTTGTGGTATAAGTCTCCTGTCCTCAGGTCAGTGTTTTCCATCTTGTTTTCCCGGCGGCTGAGCTGGGGGTTGCTAATGTGAAATAAAAAGAAAAATAAAGGTGCCGAACTATTGAATGTGGCCTAGGCCTAAACTGGAACAGTGACTCTATTCAACACAGCCATTGGGGACTTATATATTTTTTTTACTAAAGGAAAAAAAAAAAATTTTTAAATACAAAAGGAGCTTATGCTAATATCTATTGTTATTTATTTTAGTTAGTTTATTCTCTTGTTACATTTGTTTAGATTTTTATATTTGTTAGGTCCCCATTGTTAAATCATGTTATTATTTATTTATATGTTTAGGCCTAGTTATTGTTATTTATTTTGTTGTTAATTGTATTATAGATGTCTGGAAGTGCATTTTTACTCGAGCGGTACCGTGTTATATTTTCTTTTAAATTATTTAATTTTTAAGCTTTCACCAAAAGGGGATTATGGTTCTTTTGCTTAACTTCTTATTCGGAGCTGCCCAGGGATTCCGGCTTACTCCCTGGCCCGGTGGAATCAAGGGATTTGTGGGCTAAATTGCCGGTTTAAGTGTTGTGATCCAAGGTTCTAAATTTTCACTTTTATGTGGGCATTAAATTTATCTTACGTTTTGGGGTGTCTCAGGCTATACTGCAGATAGGCCACGTAGTTGTTAATTGGTAATTTTGGTATTTGTTGAGTTTGTTGTTTTTGTAGCTTTTGTGTCTTATCTTGTTAATTTTAGTGTTTATTGTTATTTATTTAAGTGAGAATTTATATTGTGGCCTTCTGCCTATTTTTATTGTGGCCTTCTGCCTTTTATGTTGTGGCCTTCTGCCTGCCAGTTTGTTCTCTTGGTAATAAATCAGTTTTGCTCAGCTGCCGAGTGTTATTTTGACCCTCCAACTGCCACCCGTGATCCCATCGCTCGACTTGTTTTGAGCCATCCCCCAGTTGGCACGCTTTCCAGCTTTGGTGGGGGGGGGGGATGGGTCTCAGCTTATCATGTATTGTAAGAAATACAATACAAATAATACCACATTTTTTACAGTATAAGTACAAAAAGTACAACTACAAATATCAGTTCACCATCCTTCGACCAGAGGGCTTAACATAGACACGAAACTGGTGTTCAACTATGCTACTTTTATACTAAAACCAGGGGCGCCGGGTTTTGTATATCACATGGGTTACTCTGACACTTGACAAAGGAAGTCATGAGGGCTGGGTAGACAGTATAGTGGGGGGAGGGCTATAACCCTCCATAAGGTTATAAAATTGTTATTATTGTCAGGGTAGGGAAAATAAATAAATTAGGGTTTGCAAAATGAATATTTTGTTTGAAAATGCACTTTATTAACTTTTCAAATACAGTTTTACTAGACACATTTAACTTATGTAGTTCGGTAGTCCACTTACTACATTTAACAGATGTTGCGTAGAAAACAGACTTGTCATTTAGCTGAAAATCAGACCAACACTACGTGGTTCGGATTCCACGTAAAGCTGTAGGTCCTGTAGTTGCCCTGGCTATTGGGCTATTAATAAATAGTCCTTTCTGAGCTAAGTCGAACTCAGATAGTAACAATAACTACACTCGTTCATCTATACTCTTTCACCCCTCATATTCACCCATATCTCTACGATTGGCGTTTTAGAAATGAATAATAATTCACTAATTGGTTACTAAAATACAATATTTTTTAGGCATTCACGGTGATATTCTATAAATGAGGTAGTTCAGCAATGAGAACAACTTTGGATTGGTTGGATTTCACGAAGATGTACTAATAATTGAGTAAAATATGCATGATTGTTTAAGGTATCATCTGATAACGGGAAGTTTGATAGCAAATGTTTTAACAATTCATCTTAGGAGACTATGAATTGTTTTAATAAAATCTTTAAATGCGCATTTTATTTACCGTGTAGGAAACGGAAGATCATTTTTAGAAATTACAAAACCTAATTTGGGATTTTTAAACATGTAAGACTTATTAGATATTCAAGAATGTATATATTATTAATTATATTATTTATTTAACTGATTTTTTTTGATATCTTGCTGTCATCGTCTTGCAAACAGTTAATTTGTTATTTACTATAAAGGATTATTTGCAGTTAGATTTCCCTCGGTAAATAAATGTACACTGAAACGTGTGTAAGGTCTATTAAGTTTTATTATCAAACGTTTTAAAAATTGCATACTACTAGTGTCATTATTACCGTACTAACTTTGGATACAATACAAATATTTAAAATTATTGAATGGTAACTATTAAAATCAAGATCAAATTGGAGTCTACGTATTTGATTTAAATATGTACGAATGTTTGGTTATCTATTCAATAAATTTGGTCTTAAAACACGGTTAAAAGATATGGAAATATATAATATATCTACGCAAATCTTTAAATTAATTTAAGATACGTGTTAAAATCTCCACAAAATTATAGACTACAACTTTGTCTACAGCAACTGCGTTTTACCGTTTTACTATCTTAAAACCTTAAATTCTTTAAACGCAACCTCAAAAATCGACTAGCCTTCGTAGCCCAACCGCATTGGCCAATAGTATATATAGATTAACTTGATCCTATTTCCTCTTCTCAAGTTGACCCTGGAGTTGTTTTGGTTACCACCACAGCCCAGTTTACTGTCCCCACCATTAATCACTCATCTCAAACTCACCCAGACACCCAGTGTGCGTCTTTTCCAGACACTACATGCTAAATTCTCAGTAGTTCAAAACGGACAAATTTGTTGTTCGTTTGTCACTTTCGGCAAATGTTGCGATTTCAACTGAAGAGTCTACTACTATTAGTGGTTCGGTTGGCTCGGATTTGCCACATACAAGTTCTTCTACATCCAAACAAGTGAATAAAACTTCCGGTAAACGATTCTTTCAAAAACATTGGAAAGACAAGTACGACTGGATTCTTTATGATGTATAAAGAGAAAAAGTGTTTTGTTCGATTTGCAAAGAAATTACTTCAGATAGTGGACCTATTGGAAAAAGAACAAAACAAGACGATTATGCAATGAAAGCTTTCGTAGAAGTAGGATTTTCTTCGTAGAACAAGGCATTGGAGAGGTTCGCGTCACACGAAAAATCGTGTGATTTTTCTCAACGATTTTCATGTAAGTTGTTGCACTACAAAATTGCAATTGATAAGGGTGTAAACGTTTGCTCATTACTTTCTGTAGGTAAATTGAAAGATATGAAATCTGCTTGGGAGGCACTTCTAAGAATGTTCTCCTCACTACGTTTTCTTATGGTCCAAGGCCTAGCTGTTAGGGACCATACAGATGATAATTCTAACTACCATAATTTTAGGTTAGGTTTAAGGGCACTAGGCCAGGAATTAGTATATTGGAGAGATAGGACACCAGCAAACTTACCTAAGAAGACAAGTTCACTAACACCTGAGTAGTAGTAACATACACAAAAGAAACACAAAATAACACAAATTTTCTGTGCCACTGGCACTTTCTTCAGGTCAGTAAAGAGAGAGTCTCTCTCTCTCTCTCTTTTTGTGATTTTGTGTTTCTTTAGTGTATGTTACTATTACTCTGGTGTTAGTGAACTTGTCTTCTTAGGTAAGTTTGCTGATGTCCTATCACTCCAATATACTAATAACTACCATAATTCCAACTACTGCAACATTGATTTGTCATCTTGGTTGAAAAGAACCAAATACAAATGGCTGTCACATGATATTTATTTATTTATTTTACATGCAACAACACACCCAATTACATTGTGCATGTTCTGCAGAAGAAGACATGCAATTAAATATTTAAAGTCCAATATATTTCAGTCCAGTCCAGTGCCATTCATAAACTAACAGTAAAATTATAAATAACAATAACAACACGCACATATAAAAATAATAACATAACAGAAATAAATAAATAAACAAAATATTAATAATAATAAACTCTGTTAACAATAACTATGCTACAGAATAACGATAAAATATATAGAGAATAATAACTTAAAATTTTTTTTAAGTACACTGACTAGTAGTTAAAAAAATATTTATATATATGTATATCTATTTATAAATATATACAAATAGTAATATAAACTAAACCGGCTTTTGCAAACTTTAAATCCCTTTGCAAACTTTAAAAGATCAATTTAAATCCCTTTAACAGTATCTTTTGAATGGGTGAATATATCAACATCTCCTGATAAGGAGTTATATAATCTCGTCATTGTATTTATATGTGATGAAGACTGAACTCTTGTCCGAGGGTATTAATTTAGTATATAATTAATACTAAATCAATTAAGTGATCTATTATAAAATGTTGGAGTGTAAAAATTAATTTTTGACAAGCAAAACAAATCCATAATTTTACCTTTCAACAGTTTAAAAAGAAATAGTAAATGTGCCAATTTTCTTATTTTTGCAAGACTTTCCAGTTAAAAAATATTCAAAAGCTGATAATAAGAAATTTCATAAATTAAGTGACCAGTTTATTTAAAATATAAAAAAATAACGTACAAACTTTTTTGTACCTTTTCTATTGAATTGATATGAAGAGCAAAATAAGGATTCCATATTAAACTAGCAAATGCTAATATGGAATGAATAAATTAGCAAATTCAAGCACAATTTCGTGAATTAATTAATTAAAAATTACAGGACCCAGATTTGATCCCTGAGGGATCCCTAAAGTTACCACATATTTACTAGAGTTGTGCTCCATATAAGAAACATACTGACACCTATTAGAAAAGTATGAATAAAAAAACTTGATTAAATCAGATGATAAACCTAGGTGATGCATTTTACTTCAAATCAAACTTTGCTGCTTATCAAACAGTGATGCTGTGATAAACGATACAATCTTTTTGTATAATATTATCTCCAAAATTTTAGAAGGGGTTGACAATATTGATAGTTATTAATGAGCTTAGAATCTCCACTCCTAAAAGTACGTGTAACTCGTGTTCAATTTTCAATTCAATTCAATTCAAAATCTCTTTATTCCAATCATGTTACATACGTACAGGAATAGTGTCTTATTCTTAAGTTAGCCTAAATGTTTGAACCATACATTAATTGAAGTTGGCATCTTACATAATCTAATAGAGTTATTTGAGTAAAATTATTAATAAAAAAAGTTCTTAGTTTCTATAGATTGGCAGTTTCACTTACACTTGATTTGTTAGCATAAATTCCTCAATGCTATAAAAATGGTGATTTGTTAGGTAGGTTTTTAGGTGATTTTTAAAAGTTTTTGTATTACATTCTTTTTTTATATGACCAGGTAATTTTGATAAAAAATGCTGCCCGATGTAGTTTGGTTTTTTTTTTGTAAAATTCTAAATTTGGGGTTTTGGTAATTGTTAAAGTGCAATTTCGGGTATTATAATGATGTGGTGCTCTGAGTTCTCGTTTTGGTAATTCTGTTGCTGTAAAATGTAAAATAGTTTGATAAATATATAGACTGTAAACAGTCATGATACCCAGCTCAGCAAATTTACCCTTGACAGTGTCATCCCACTTGAGCCCCAACATGATTCGTATGGCCTTTTTTTGGGCTATTAATATTTGGTCCATCTTTGCTTTAGTAGCAGAACCGTACAGTACAATGCCATACTCCACATGGGATTGGATCAGTGAGAAGTATATAATTTTAAGGGTTTTAAGTGTACAGAATAATGACATTTTCTTTAGAGCAAAAATACCAGTTGATATTTTTTTCAAAACTTTATCTACATGTAGATCCCAGTTTAGATTTGCATCTATTACTAGCCCAAGAAAGGTTGTGTATTGTGTTTGCTTAATGTTTTGATTATTTATGAAAATTTGGGGTTTTGTTTTAAATTTACATTGCTTAGTGCTAAAGGAAACAACATTTGTTTTATTTATGTTAAGGAGTAAATGCTTTTCACCCAGAAATTGATTTATTTGTGTTAATTAAAAAACATCAGGAAACACATTATTAGTTAGACAAATGTTAAAAATAAAACAAAGAGGTTTAGCAAATATATCCCTACAACTCTTATAAATATAAGATGGAACTTTATCTGGGCCAGCAGATCGTTTACCACTAAGATGTTTAATTGTACCATTCACATCACTACTTTCACATATTTCATTGATAACTAAGGCTAGGGAAGACAGACAAGTTTCAGAGTTAATGACATTATCAGTTAAAGAGAATGGAGTGAAAGTAGACTTAAAGTACACTGCAAATGCCTCTGCAATGTTACTATCTCCTTTAATAATCTGACTTCCGTTTGACATATCACTATTAGCATTCTTATGATTCCTTAAGTTTTTAACAAATTATCAGAATTTTCTCACATCTCTATTGATGCTATATTCTACACTATTTAAATAAACATAATAATCTAATTTTATTCTATTTTTAATAACTCTTCTCAATCGTTTAAACTGTATTAAATCTGTCTCACTATCATTCCGTCTCAACGTCCTCCTAATTTTAGTTTTTAATCTAATATAATCTATTAATTCTTTGCTATACCAAACTGGATATCTAACATTTTATTATTTTCTTTTGGGATAAGAGTGTCAAAGACCTAATAAATTACTTTATAAAATAAATCTACAGCCACATTTGGATTACTAATCAGAATCTCTTTATTAACATGAACATCGAGAACAGTTATGTGTCAGAATATACATGGTAATTGTATATGATTGTCATTTATGGTTGATTGGGTCTCAATGTAAAGTCTGGCTGATCTCTTCAGTGAATTCTTGGACTATGTAGATGGGATGTTCCGACAGCCACAAGTCGAGTTTCCTCTTCATTGTCTTCCCAGTTAGTTGTTTGAAGGGAGCTGATTATAGTCGTGCTCCCATTGTCGAGGGGTTCTTGTTGTGAAGAGCAGTTCGATGTCTGACTGGTGGGATCAGAGACGTGTTCCAGGTATTGTAATTATGTGGTCGTATTACCTCAGGCAGTCTTAGCTTATCCACATGTAAAATGAGTTCTTAGATATATATCGCTGTGACAGTCTTTATTTTTAGTTGTTTGAATGCGGGTCTACAGCTGTCCCTGGGATCCAGATTTGCAAGATATCTTACAGCCGGTTTTTGTATTTTCAGCACTCGCTTCAGGTTTGCTGCTGAAGTGCTGCTCCATACCTCAAGTGGGTTTCCATAAGTGCATAGTATGTGATTTTTGCTGTTTCCCGGCTGCTTTTGTGTTTTATTCTTTTTATTACATACGCGGCAGTGTTTATCTTCTTGCAGAGGCTGACAATATGTGGATTCCAGGTAAACTTAGCATCCAAGGATAGTCCCAGAAGCTTGGTTTCCTCTTCATTACTTATGTCGGGCAGCACAGGAACTTGCTCCAAGGAACTTCTTCCAAAGTTAATCTGCTTAGTCTTGGATGGATTTGCGGCTAAATCATTTGAAGAGCAGTAGTCGTGGGTCATTTTTATATAGGCTTTTATGCTGAGATCTTCGGCTGTTTCACTTAGGAACAGGAGGGTGGTGTCATCCCGCAAACATAACTAGTTAAGGTCTTTTACAAAGTCAGGGAAGTCATTGGTCAAGAGTATAAACAAGACAGGGCCGAGAACAGATCCCAATAACACTATATGGAAAGGACCAATCAATTACTTTAAGACTATTGTACAAATTAAAAAAAATATAGTTTTGCTAAATTATAACTACTGTTACTATTATTAGTATTTACTAACTTATTCCAATTATTATAAATTATTTTCAATTCTAAGTATAAAGTAGGATGGTAATCATCATCCCTAACAACGGGGCTATCACATATTGTAAATGAGCTAGGTTCTATAATGGCCAATGGAATCTTACAAAACTTGATTGAGCATTTAAAACAATCTCATTACTATTCCATAATTATAGACAAAACTATAAAGACACAATGATTGGTCAATACATAACCAAGATACAATTTTTTTTCTAAACTGCTGCATATTCGGTAAATTTCCCCTGGCACTTCTTGCACAGCCAACAGTAAAAACCTGGCCCTTTTTGCATATAAAGCTTGGCACTCAAAAGGTTAATAGAATGAGTTTGAATGTTGCTTGACAGAGGTTAAAACTGAATTGGGCTGGATAGAAAACGACCTGCTTGTTATATTTAGTGCACATAGGAGTTTCAGCAGTGGAGGGAAAATACTTTACCACTCTGTCCATTGTGGTATTACTGCAGTGAAGGGAAAACTCCCACCACTCCTCCACAATACACTACAAAAGCACATCTTTGTAAAGTTGCATATAGGGAATATTATATAAATAAAAAATAATGTAATTAGTGATAAATATTATTTTAATTTGAAGGTAGGTCATTGAACATTAAATATTACAGATATAGCAAAAACACAACAATACAGCAAACTAAATTATAATATCATCGATATAACTCGGTAGTGACAACAAACTGCCTTTCACAGCTGATTCCTCAATTCTATTTTGTCTCCTTTTGTTTCTCATGACAACTAGAATTCCAGCCATACTGTATTTCAGTCCCCACCAAGTTACTGACCCTCCAATAGTCACTTAGCACGTTGATGTAATGGGCGGGTCTTGCCTCTCAATAGCCATCTCATAGCCTATCGTCTACTCAATTATCCTTGACGAAATGTCAAAGTGGAACATAGTCTAATTGTTAATAATAAACTACGTTTAGTCATGGGAAATTAAAAAGCACTACATGCAGTAAAAATAAATATGTACAATACAGAAATATATGGACTTATTTGATAGAAAAAATTTGTTTCAAATACTAAGCCAAATATCCATAATGAAACAAATATTTTGGCCAAATCTGGTCCATTTTATTTTTTAAAAACCAGTTATACAGCACTTTTTGTAGAAATCCTTGCAAGGCACTTTATATGTATTCACGTATAGACAAAGACTAACAATCTATTGTAACCTTAACCTGTGGTCGATATGCGTACATATATGCAATAAAAATAATTTTTACATTAAAGACCATTATGTATAGATTGTTATGATGAGAATTACAATTGAGACATTATTTTAATAAAGAATAAAAACAAAATTTTTATGGCAGAGTAATTTGCCATTGGTTTTTAATGTGAAAGTCTAGGCGGCCAGTTACTCTGCCATTGGCATTCCTCACATATTTACGCGACAGCGGATTACGATTGTAAATGCTTTTAAAGATTACTTTGGATCAGTCTATAACAAGTATACAACAGTACCAACTGTGGATGTAGCTCTGAGCGGGCCCACCGTGGCAAGGGTGGCTTGTCTGACCCTAGACAGACTATCTGAAGATGACATTTTAAATGCTATAAAAAAACTTAAGAGCAAGCCAACAGCAGGACCTGATTATCTTCCTCAATATTTGTTAAAGGGATGTTCCGATATTTTTTGTAAGCCTCTTAACGTTTTTATTTAACCTATACCTGTAATCTAGTATTTATCCTGAAAAATGGAAAATTACTAAAATAACACCTATTTTTAAGAATGGCAAAGATTCGCAAATTGTCAATTTCGGACCAGTAGCAGTGTTGTCGGTACCAGCCAAGATTTTTGAAGTAGCAGTCCATAAATATTTATTCAGCCATATGCAAAAATATGTTTCTCCGATTCAGCACGGTTTTTTACCTGGTCGGTCTGTATCAACAAATATGTTAAATTTCACAACATATGTCTCCTCAGGACTGGACTCGTGTACTCAGACGGATACAATATTTCTCGACCTGGCCAAGGCATTCAATAAGGTTGATCATCAGATAGGCCTACTTTTAAAAAGTTACATTTTTATGGACTGTCAAGTAAACTATTGCATTTATTCACCTCATATTTAGTAGATAGAAAGCAATATGTATTTTTTAAGGGGCACTCCTCTGCTGTGTTTAATGTACAATCTGGTGTCCCTCAAGGCTCTAACCTAGGCCCAACTTTGTTCATGATTCTAATTAATGATTTAGTTAAGTATATACAGTCAGCAAAAGCTCTCCTTTTTGCTGACGATTTGAAAATATTCTTGCACATATCTAGTATATATGATGCACATTAGTTACAGGAAGCTATAGACAACGTATTTAAATGGAGCCATGACAATAAAATGCATTTCAATACTTCTAAATGTTTCATGGTTTCCTTTTGTAGGTCAGAATATGCTGATTACAATTATTTTATAAATGGGGCAAGTATTTCAAGAGTTAATCAAATAAAGGATCTGGGGGTATTTTTAGACTCAAAATTGTCTTTCAGTTTACATATAGAAAAATGTGTGTCTTCTGCAAACAAGATCTTGGGCTTTATTTTTAGACAGGGAGCAAATTTTAAAAATTTAAAAACTTTGGTAACATTGTATAAGTCCTTGGTTAGGTCGAGATTGGAGAGTTCAGTACTTATATGGAACCCAATCCATATAACTTATGAAGAAAGTTTGGAGAAAATACAAAAAAGATTTTTACGCTATTTATTTTTTAAGAAATTTAATATTTATTCCTTTTTAGTTCCATATGATGAGTTATTGCGTCTGTTTGGCTTTGAGGGTCTCAGACTGAGGAGAAGGGTACTAGAACTCATGTTCTTGTATAAATTGGTCCAAGGAAAAATAGACGACGCAGCAAGTCTAGGTGCTGTTTGTTTCAGAGTACAAAATTTTAACAGTAGAAATAAATTAATTTTTAATATACCTTATTGCCGAACAGTCATGCATTCCTCCTCGCCGCTGTTGCGGATGATGAGATCATATAACTCAATAATGGGCAATAATATCGATATTTTCAATGATACTATCACAAGTTATAAGAAAAACTGCACGAGTTATTTATTGTGATTCTGGAATAATTGAATTATTTATTGTATTTGCTTTTTATCTATTCTTTTATTTATATTATTAATTTTATTGTGATTTTGTTATAATTATATTATTGTTGTATTTGCTTTATATCTATTCATTGTTTATATTATTAATGTTATTGTTATTCTGGTATAATTGAATTATTTTTTGTATTGGCTTTTTATCTATTCAATTTGTCTATATTGTTATTTTAGATGCATATATTTTTTGTTTGAGGCATGAATTTGCTAACAAGTAGCTTAGTTTAATTTCCTGAATTAACTTATCTGATTGTTGTGTTTGCTGTTACTTTATTTATTTCATAGTGTTAATTTGATTTATAGTTTATGGTTTTTGTATTTTTCATGAAGACCCACAGTGGACACTTTATTTAGTAGTACTGCTTTCATTGTAATTGGGTTCAACCTGTAATGAAGCAAGTAAATAAAATAAAAATAATAAAAATTACTTGGCCGTTAGCACTCAAAGGATTAGTGGTAATTAAACAGAAGAAATGTCAACAGTTTCAAAACTAATATTTTTACCTCACGTGTTGTTTACCTTTAGCTACACCTTACATTTAATGTTAGTAAGCTAATTAAAGATAGGACTATCAAGATGTACAGGGTGTCCCATATATAGGCAGCCAAACTTCTGAAGGTTATTCCATAGGTCATAACAAACAAAGAATGTCATGTGAATATAAGATGAACCTCATCATGTGAATATAAGATGAACCTCAGTCTGTTTAAGGTCTGTCTGTCTGCAGTAGCAGCTGTTGGGCTGCAAGTCTGGAGGGGAGGCATGACTGGGGGTATTATAACAAGGTGGGGGGGGTTCGAAGGTCATCCCCTGAAAAAGTTAAAAATAATTAAAGCCCACATTAACGTTTTATTTAACTATTAGTATTAACATTTGAAGTATTGTTGATTAATAATAAAGTACCTAATTATCATTAAAATTTTGCAGAAATACCTTAACTCATTTGCTTGCAAAGAAATCCATTTGCCTCTAACCCTGTTCAGCACTAGTAAATTAAATTTGGACATGGATCTCATAGATACTTACTTACTTACTTACTTATCCGGTCCCGTTCCAGTCAATCCTGGGTCTGGGTTGTCACCAAGCCTCTCCATCTTCTCCTGTCCCTCCACATCTCCTCTCTCACCACTTCCCCCCACACACTCCCTCTCTTTTCCACGTCTGTCCTCACTCCATCCAGCCATCTTCTTCGTGGTCTTCCTCTGGGCCTCCTTCCCTCCATTTCCCATTCCTCCATCTTCCTCGGCAACCTCTCTACACTCATCCTTTTTACGTGACCATACCACCTCAACCTTGCTTGTTCCACTCTTTCTCTTATACTCTCCTCCACTACATCCTTCCTTATCTCACTATTCCTAATTCTATCTCTTCGAGTTCTTCCCTTTATTGCTCTCAAGAACCTCATTTCCCCTGCCTGTACTCTACTCCACTCCCTTTCTGACATCCGCCATGTCTCTGCCGCATAAGTAATTATAGGCCTATAGTAATTCTTGAACATCATTACCTTGGCCCTCCTTGGTACCTCTTTGTCCCATACTAGGTGTTTCACCGTCCGGAAGAATCCCGCTCCCATTCCTAATCTGGCATTTATTTCCTGTTCCATTCTTCCATCACTTGACACCATCGTTCCAAGGTATTTGAAATCATCTACCTTTTTTAGTATACTTCCATCTACCAATATATCTTCTTCCAAAACTGTGTCCCTTCCTACTACCATTACTTCACTTTTTTCCTTGCTTATCCTCAGCCCTCTCTCCCTCATCTTCCTACTCCACTTGTCCAGTTGTTCTTGTATCTCCTCCCTGTTTTCTCCCCACATCAGAATATCGTCAGCAAACATCATTATCTTCATCTCTTCATTTGTCTCCTCTTTAATTTCTCTCATCATTATCTCCATAACTACATTAAAAAGAATCGGAGACAGAACACTCCCCTGTTTCAGCCCTTTCTTTACCTTGAACCATTCTGTATTACCATCACATGTCCTAACTCTGCACTCGTGCACCCTATACAATTCCTTAACCCATTTCATCATATTTTCTGTCACTCCTATTTTTTCCATACTCTCCCATATACTTTTTCTCTTAACAGAATCGTAGGCTTTCTCGACATCTATAAACACCAGTATTAACTTTTTATTGAACTCCCAGTGCTTTTCAACCATTTGTCTCACTGCAAAAATCAAGTCGATCGTACTTCTTCCCTTCCTAAACCCATGTTGTTCCTCCCCTATCTGGTCCTCTATCACGTCCTTAATCCTGTTAAAAATTATTTTTTCAAATATTTTGGCAACATGGCTTATTAATGTTACTCCTCTATAGTTCTTGCATAGTCTTCTACTTCCCTTCTTGTGTATTGTTATTATTTCACCTTTCCCCCAGTCGTCAGGCACTCTTCCTTCCCTCCATACGCATGTGAAGACTCTCTTCAACCAATGTACTCCCACTGCTCCCAAAGCCTTTACCATATCTGATGATACTTCATCTGGTCCTGGGGATTTCCCACTTTTCATCTCTTTCACCGCCTTTTCTATTTCCCTCCAACTTATCTCTTCCCCTCTCTCCCATTGCTCCTCATTTTCGTCTTCCTCTTCTTCCTCATAGTTTTCATTCAACAGTGTTTGGAAATACCTTTTCCACAACTTTTTCATTTCCACTCCTTCCACCATGACTCCATTTTCATTTTGCATTGTTTTGGCACTTTCGGTCACTCTCTTTTTGTTCCTCATCATACTATAGAACATCTTTTTGTTTTGTCCTAAGTCTTCCTCTAACTTTTTCGTGAAGTTCTCCCATTCCTTGTCCTTTGCGTCCTTTATTATTCTTCTGCATTCTCTCTTCTTTGCCAAATATTCATCTTTGTCTTCTTGCGCTCTGGTTTTCCACCACTTCCTCCATGCTTTGTTCTTCTCTTTTACTCCTTTAATTGTCTCTTCATTCCACCAACTTGTTTGTTTTTCTCTTCTTTTCCCCTTTGTTCTCCCACATACCTTTTCGGCTGCCTTTACTATTGTGTCCTTGAACCGATTCCATTCCTCTTCCAGCTCCCCTACCTCTGTTCTGGGTAACTCCTTTTTTACCATATTTCTAAATTCTTCCTTCTTCTGCTCCTCCTGCAGTCTCCATCCCTTTATTCTTTCAACTGGTTTTGTCGTTCTGCTCTCTTTTATTTCCATTCTAAACACCCCCACCAACAGTCTATGGTCCCCTCCTACGCTTACGCTGGGAATCACCTTCACATCCATGATCTTTTCTCCCCATTCTCTATCTGTTATTATATAATCAATTACACTTTTTACTATCCCATCCCAACTATACCTTGTTATTATATGGCTCTCCCTCTTTTGAAATCTCCCATTTCCAATTGTCAATGCATTTCTTTGGCACATGTCCAGCAGTCGTCTTCCTTCCTCATTTCTGTTTCCAAACCCAAAATTGCCCAACACCTCCTCAAACCCTCTTCTGTCGGTCCCAACCTTTGCATTTAAATCCCCCATTAATATATTTACATTTCGTATTTGGTCTTCCAGCTTTTCTTCAAACTCTTCCTTTTCTTCCTCTGAACATCCTGTCTGTGGTGCATACACCTGCATTATTTTTATTTCCTTGTTTTTGTTTCTAATCCTAACTGTCATCATTCTATCCGATATAAACTCCACTTCGTCTAGCATCTCCTTTATCCTCCTATTAACCATTACTGCTACTCCATTCCTTTTTGATCTTCCTCCACTCCAGTACAGCCATGTCCCTCCTCTCAACTCTCTACTTCCCTGCCCCTTCCACTTTGTTTCACTCAATCCCAGAATGTCTATTCTCCTTTCCTGCATCTCGTCTATCAATTCTTCTGTTTTTCCCGAAAGCGTAAGTATGTTCAGTGTTCCAATCTTTATCCTTTTTCGTTTCCAGTCACGTCCGTTACTCCTGTCCTTCCGAGGCTTGGTTATTGTTTTGAAAGCAATATCAACTTCGCTATCGGCTTGCTAGGCCTGACATAGCTGTTGTTTGGTATCTCTCTTAGTCTGGCTTCTACCCCACGAAGACCTGTCCGGCTTGGGTGACCCTACCGGTAGCAAGCTACCGCCGGCATAGCTCTCGGGGTTGTGGAAGCACGCAAGCCCCCCCGCCACGTCAAGGCAGAGATACCTTCGGGGGGATCTCATAGATGCTTCTTTATAATAATAATAATAATAATAATATAATAATAATAATAATTTTTATTTGCCACACAAATTTTACATCATTGACAATGTCATAGCAGCAGCTATTGCAATAGCTTGTGTCATACATATTAATTACTAAAATTAGACTATTTATGAATCTACCAGTAGACTTTAAAGTCAAATTAGTAATAAAAAATGTGTACTTTAAAAATTAAAAATTAAGGTCAATTGCGTTAAAAAATTCATCTAAATTGTAAAATGGGTTTTTTAAAAGCCAGCAGTAAAATTTATTTTTGAATTCAGAAAAGAGTACTGATTAATTTTAGGTTCCAAAAAATTGTAAATTTTAAGGGACAATACTATATGACTATCCAGAGTCTTATTCAAACGATAAAAGTCAATTTTAGCATTTTTCTTTCCACGTGTATTATAGTTATGAAAAGATTGTTTGAATTTTAAAAATTCTGAATTTGTAATAGTATAAGTAACCAAGTCAAATATGTAAAGATTTATAATGGTTTGAAATTGGAAATCAATAAAAAGTGGTTTGCAGTGTTCTCTGGAGTCACATTTCTTAAGAACTCTTAAAGCTTTTTTTTGTAAAGTTAATAGTTCTTTAATTCTGGTACAATTACCATAAAGAACTAAACCGTACCTGAATACAGACTGAAAATATGCAAAATAGGCTGTTCTTATATAATTATTTGGTACAATATCGTTCAATCTATTCAAAAGATAAATTACCCTTGATAGTCGTTTATTTAAATAGTCTATGTGATTGTTCCAGGTTAGCTGATTGTCAATATAAACCCCCGAAAATTTAATCGAATCCACAAAATTTTCATCCAAAGAAATAGAACTAGGCTTAAGATGAAATAGTATGTTTTATTACAATTTAGCAAAAATCCTTTTGAATTAAACCAATTTAAAGCTTTAGAAAGAGTCTCATTAGCCATAATTTCCAAATCATTAATGTTTTTGCTTACGTTAAAGAAAGTTGTGTCATCGGCGTAAAGAATAATTTTAGAATCAATTGTCGATGGAAGATCATTGATATATATCAAAAATAGGAGGGGACCCAGGACAGAGCCCTGTGGGACACCCCACTCCACTTTCAATTCTTTTGACCACCTTCCATTGACACAAACGGTTTGCCTACGGTTGTTTAAATAGGATTCAAAAAATTTTAAAGATGGTTTACAGAAACCATAATGCTTTAATTTTGCAATTAGAATTTTACTTTCAACACAATCAAAAGCCTTGCTCAGGTCACAAAAAGTGGCCTGCGCAAAGGCTTTGTCTTCAAAAGATAGGTGAATTTGTCTGACTAAGTTATCTAAAGCATTGAACGTTGATCTGCCCTGTCTTAAGCCGAATTGTGATGAATTAAAAATATTGTTGTTTTCTAAAAATGAGTAAATTTGTTTGTATACTAACTGTTCAATTAATTTTCCAAGTACCGGGATTATTGATATAGGTCGATAGCTCTGAGGATTGTGTTTTGGTCCATTTTTGTAAATTGGGCATACACGAGAAATTTTAAGTTGATTGGGAAAAATGTCATCACTAAGCAGGCGATTTACACATACTGCTAGAGGTTCAGTCAAACCAACAATAATTTTTTTCAGTAAATTGTTTGACATATTATAAAAATCATTACTATCTGAATTTTTCATATTTTTAACAGCATCAAGAACATCTTTTTCTGTTACTGCTGACCATTTAAAATGATTTAAACTATTATGGGTAGACCTATTGTCATCACTTAAAAGGTTTGGCAATTTACAATTTGTTTTCATTTTTATTTCCCTAACTGAATTAATAAAATACCTGTTCAATACATTAGGTTCAATGTTTGGCTCACTTTTCTTGTTGACTTCTGTGTTATATTTAATAACATCCCATGCAGCTTTGCATTTGTTTTTGCTAACTTCAATGTATTTAACATTTGTGACAAACTTTGCTTCATTAATAGATTTTCTGTATTGATGTTTTAATTTTGCAAAACTTAATTTAATATCACAATTGTTTTTATCATTATTACATTTCATTAGACAATCTAAAAATAACAATCTATTTTTCATTTCAGCCAATTGATTCCGCCAATATATAGAGCTCATCTCTAAAACACAAAATCTGGATTTTGTCATTTCACTTCTAGTGAAAGATTTTATGCGTCTAAGTGTTGAAAAACACCTTTCAGTTTCAGCCATTATTATGATTTTATCTTAAATAACTTCCGAGATATCAAGCTTCATGTAAAAAGTACAAACAGACAATAGAGAGAAAATGGACCTCAATAGACCATATGTTCACATTACATTTTCTTACTGTATTGAGCTTTGGAATAACTTTCTTAAATTTGGCTACCTATATATAGAACACCCTGTATGTGTGACTCCTACCGTAAAGGATGTTTCTCAGATATGTCAAGAGCCTTAAGATCGTCCCAGGTCATGTGTTGAACAATGCCAGAGGAACTTGTAAGCCTGTCGACCGTGTCATCATGGAACAATACAGGTACTCCATCCGCAGTCAGTGCAACGTCAAACTCGACAACTTCACATCCCTTTTCATGACACTAGATAAAATAAAAATTAGTTACATGGATTCTTAAAGATTAAAAGTTAGGTATGTTAATAAATACACATCTTTAAGAAGTGAAAAGCTAACAATACAAAATCAGACTACAGTACAGCCTTGATTACCCGACCTTGCTTTATCCTGCTGTCTGTATCAATTTAGCTTGACAATCAGACCAAAATAAATGTTTTATTATGTAAATTACAACTCTAAGGAAGATCCATTCAACCTTGCAACGCAAATCTTGAATACAAGTGTTTCAGTTTTGCATCTTAAATATTGCAGGTGCAATTAACTTCTCATGTACAAAAATCAGAGCTGGCAATTTGTTTACTTCTGTAACAGAATTGCTTGAAGAGTCCATTTTTCATATGAGTAAGTGGAACAGTTCATATGCCATTGTCAGTCTTTTGTTTATTAGTGAGGAGTGAAAACATTTCACATTCATTTTCAGTTTTTTCAGTAATTTAACCCTTTGGGCTCGTATAAAATTACAACAACTTTCCTCGACTCTCATAAGGTCAACAGGTGTACCATTACTATCTTGCTTTAGAAGTCATAATTAATTTACCTACGTGTCTTCAACACTCGTTTGTTACAACTGTTGTGTACCACTCCTAATAACCACTTGTACTCGCATGGTACACAGCAGTGTAGTGGTTGATTTGTTTAGTCTCTGAAAAATACAAATACCAATATTTCAGCTCGGAAAGTGCTGCTCTCGATTGGTGATGAACAAATTAACAGCGAGACGAACCATTTAGAGAACCAAAAGTCCAAAGTTGCTAGTGGTCAGGAGTTGAGTAGAGATCCTTTATTTTGAGTAATTTAAATTATATCTTTCAATGTTATAATGTGGCTGAATTAAAGTCAGATTACATTAGGAACAACTATTAGACCAAGAAATAGAGGACAATGATGAAGAGGTACCAGAAAACAGTCCTTGTAAATCTGTCTTTGAAATCATTTTGAAACATCCATTTAATATTATGTTGTTAAGTCTTTTTATAAAAATGTAACGTTTCCTAATGTTCCATAAAATGAGTATATTTTGTAGACTAGTTTACGTTTTTCTCAATTTTATTTTTATAATTAATTATTAAATTAATTAATATGATTGTTTGTTTTTTTTTTTTGTTTTTTTTTTTGTTTTTTTTTTTTTGTTTTTTTTTTTTTTGATCGTCACTTGCCATTTAAGCAGCGCATGCTTAAATACTATAAAATGTTTTTAAATATTAATAGGTTTTGTGAATATTTGATTACAGTAGATATAAGTAATGATGCAGCCGAAATATAATAGAAGCTTAACTTTTATAGAGAGAGAACTCGAAAGTGTATTTGGTTTAATAATGCAAGTAGCTAAATGACAATTTTGAATTACAGATTAGTATTTATTTATATTAATAATTAATTGCATTCTTAATTTTCTTTTTATTTGTTGTATACACACATATTTTGTTTGCATGATTGAGGTTAGCTCATATTTTAATTTAGCATTAATTTTGTTTCAACTCCTTATTCAAAAATATTCGTTTCAAAATACTTAAGCGCATGTTCAATAAAAGTAAATAATGAGTATTAATAAGCTTTATAAATATATAAATTATGGTAGATAAAATTATATGTATTCAGAAAAAACACGATAGAGAAAGTTTTTTTGTAGAGACAGAAGAGAATGGTTTGTTTAGTTTAATGAACACCAATATTAGGAGCTTAAGAAAAAACTTTAATCATTTTATAGCCGAGTTTAGTCAAATTAAAAGTAAAGTAGATTTTATAGTTTTTAGCAAATTTTGATTAAAAACTATGAAATTGATCTGTATAAAATTCCCAAATACAATATGTTTGCCAGATGTAATGAGAACTATAGGGCAGGTGGTGTATTGTGTTATGTACATAAAGACATTTGTGTCACGCAAACAGACGTTCGTATGATTACGGCTGATTGTTTGCTTCTAAACATCAGAATAAGGAATACTTATTTCACATTATATGCTATCTATAGATTCAATTTTGGTTCAGAATATGACTTTATTAGAGAGTTGGACATTCAACTTTCTGATTGTCAGCAAAATTTTATTTATTTAGTTGATATTAATATTTTAGAAAATAATTTAATTACTTAAAACTACATGAATGTATTAAGTAGCCATAGTTTTGTTTCAATTATTAACAGTCCAACTAGAATAACTAATGTGTCAAAATCTTTGATAGATCACATGTTTATTAAAAATAGTAATTTAAAATGTTTTAAATCTTCTGTGTTCAATATAAGGCTCATTGTATTTTGGGATTAAATTGTTTTAGTAGAAATAAATTCAAAACTAAAATCTCTGAATCAAAAGATTTCACTTCCAAAGATCAGTTTACTATAAATTATAATAAGCTTAGAGAGAGGCAGAAGAAAGTTGATAGGACGCAATGTTATGTACTGGATGACCTTAAATTATGTTACAATAAGTTTAGTGAGATATTAACATCATGTATTGATTCATGTAAGACTCCTATTATACATTCCAAGTTAAGTAAAGCGAAGTCTATTGCACCATGGATGAATGTTAATTTGCTAAATAGGCCAAAAAGAAGAAGAAACCTATATACATTATATAAAAAATGTCCTTACGATGTAACTTTTAAGGATTATTATAAAACATAATAATAATAACATACTGATACATTAAAAAGTGATATTAACTTAAGGAAATATGATTATTATAGTAGGAAGCTAAATGGTTGCAACGGTGGAACAGGAAAAAGTAGAACGGTAGACAAATTGAATTGGATAGCAGAGAAATTGTGTCAGATGCTACTCAAGTAGCTGAGGCAATTAATTCTTATCTTATCTCAGCCAAAGGTCAAACCCACCTGCACACTCACACTGTCTAACTGTCTCCAGTCCAACCTAATCCGTATTCCATCTTTATAAATCCTACAAACAATTTAAAAAAATAAAAAAACTTAAAAATAAAAAATGAAGTGGTTTTGACAAATTTTTGGTAGATTGTATTAAAAATATCTCAAATGAGATAGATTATGTATTGACATACATAGTTAACTTAAGTTTTGAGAAAGGAATTTTCCCGGAGCAACTTAAATTAAGTACAGTTGTTCCATTATTTAAAAGGAATCATCCTATAAATTAGATAATGTAAGGCCTATAAGTTTGTTATCTGTTTTTTTCAAAAATAATTGAGAAATTAATGAAATGTAGATTATTAAGTTATTTGGATAGAATGCAATTTTTTATTCCTTCCCAGTTTGGTTTCAGAAAAGGAAAATCAACCGAAGAGGCAATATTGGCAATTACTGAACAAATTTATTTTAGTATGAATAGAAAAGAAAAAGCGACTGGTCTATTTGTAGACTTTAAAAAAGCTTTTGATTTTGTAGATTATGATATTTTATTAGAAAAGTTAGAGCACGCAGGAATAAGAGGAAATACCCTTAGCTGGTTCAGGAGTTTTTTGTGCAACAGAATACAACATGTTAAGATTAATGATAAGTTTAGTAACCCTCTCACGGTTAAGGCCCAAGGGTCGGTGACCTCATCAATTTTATTCTTGTTTTTTAATAACAACTTGTTGCAAGTAACATTTAATGGGGAAATATGTGCATTCGCAGATGACATTGCGTTGTTTTATTCATTCACACGGATACCGTCAGAGCTGGGAAAAATATTATGGAAGATCTAAATACTTTAAAAGAATGGTGTTTAAAAAATAAAATATAAGTAAATGTAAGTAAAATGAAATTCGTAAACTTCAGTCACATAAGTTTTGATTTTCCCTCAGACTTTGTATACCATAGAGATAATTGTAGTAAAAATCATTTAAAGTGTCAAAAAGTAGCAAAGGCTAAATACTTTAAATACCTTGGAATGTTATTGAATGAGCATCTAAATTGGATAAATCATTTAGAAACTCTACAAAATACAACAAAAATAATGACAAGAAAATTTTACTATTTAAGGAATTTTTCTGACAAAATGACTATGAAAACTCTTTATCTTGCTCTTATACATTTGAGACTTCAGTACGGAATACAGTGTTGGGGAAGTGCTTGCAAGACTTACATTTTAAAAATCAGAAAAACACAAAATCATATAATTAGAATAATTACAAATAAAAATCACAGAGAGAGTTCTTTTCCATTATACTATACATTAAAAATTCTCCCGATACAACACCTTTTTGTCTATAAAGTTTTAAGATTGTTTTATGTCAAAATTGGTAATACTGGCACTACAAATTTATTACATAATACGAGGAGTGGGGAAAGTAGAATATTTAAACTCCCTAAAGTCTCAAAAATTGTTTTTAAACAATCTTTTCATTTATATAGGACCTAATTTTTTTAATCAATTACCACATGACATAAAAAGTAGTACAAATTTGAATTTTTTCTATGAATTTGAAGAATTGGCTATTTACGAAACAAGATCTAGTCTATTTGGATTTTTGTTTAATATAAATATTGACACTTCTTGCAATTAATATGGTTTCTTGTTATTTTAGTCTTGTAATGTATTTTATATAAGAAATGTTAAGTTAAGTAGCAATAAATATAGTGTAAGATGAATTTAAGATAACTTTTAAGTGTTTCATGCGCCACAGAGAGTTTTATTTTTACAATGTAGAAGCTGGACTCATGTTCCATGTTTATAATATGTTTTTATTAAGTTATATTTTGTGTTTTTTTAGTATTTTGTAAATAAATGTTGTACTGGCCACAAATACTTGTAAGTGTGTGGTCAGTTTTTTTCGAGCCGTATTATTGTTTTTTATATTTGTAAAAATGGATGGAAATAAATCATTATTATCATTTTATGTAAGTTATGTATTTTTTAATACCGTACTATTATAGTATTTTCAAAATGTATTAACAGAACAACATGTTTTAACTAAAATTAATTTCATAAAAGATTACATTTAATTATTTAAATGCCACCATAAAATTTATAATCTCATATCATTATTCAAAACTGTACACAAGATACAGATGAATAGTGTCACATACTATCTCTAAATAAAATTGCATTACAATATATTGCATAAAATCAATAATCTATAAAAGAATCATGAGAATGAAATTGATCTGGAAGTTGTTAACTAGTACTGCAAAAATTACTCAATTCCTCAAGTGAATATATTGGTCTACTCAGCAGGTATGATTTTAACTTTGTGATGAATTTTTTATTGTTCTTTTCATCTGTGAGTTCCCTGAGCAGGTTTTTAATACAAATGTACAAATACAGAGGATAAATTTCCTCTGTAACAAGTTTTCTTTTGTAACTTTCTAATCTGTGTCTTTAAGATATTACTTGGTGTCTTGTGTTATAATTATGATTACTATTTGGTAAAGAGTCAGTGTAGTGCTGGTATGAATACTTTATAGTTTAACAAACATACAGAATTTACACAGTCACAATTCCAAGATCGTAAAATAAACGTCTGATTCTCAGTTTTTTTTTTTTTCACCGAGAAAAATGATAATTTTTTTAGAATTCAAAAATGATTCTAATCGCTTTTTTTTGTATGAGAAGAATTTTATCAAGGTTGTGTTTTGAAATTAAACCGTAAACACATACCATTAGCTATAAATTATGTGAATGTATAAAGAAAAAATAAATAGTTTTAAGGTTACATAGCTTTGTCATTCCACATAAAACATACAATCCTAGGCTTGCCAGATTTGCTAAAGTTGCAACCGGGACAAATGGCGGGACAAATAAAGGCCCACCCCCCAGAGCACGGGGGGGTGGGGGGGGTTCGGGCCCTCCCCCAGAAAATTTTGAAAAATTACATTCCTGAAAATCACATTTTAAGCTATCTTGGTAACTAAAAACTAGCAGAAAATAGTAGGTGAATAATTAATTGCTGTAAGAACAAATTAGACATTTATTTTGTTTACCCGTTTTAATAAAGTAACAAAAATACACATTTTCAAAGATATAAGATAAAGTTTTTACTTATAGTTTTATTTTTATTTAATGGCTATATGACTGAATAAATTAGACATTTATTCTTGTTTAAAAGTTCCAAAAAGGCAAAATACACACAATTTAAAAGTGACAAGAAAAATTTTTTATTTATATTTTCCTTTAAAGTCTCTTTGGATAAATTAGCATTTATTCATGTTTACACATTTTAATAAATAACAGAAACATGGACCCATTTTAAGAGTTTTTACTAATATTTTTCTTTCGCCAGAATCAATTTTAGCACTTCTTTCTTGTTTTTTATCTTAATGTAATAGTCTTCACACAGCTCAGACCAATGTTAATTTTACAAGTCATTAAGCCTTTCACCGTCGATTCCTTCATTAGTTCCCGATCATCAGTCCAGACATTATTCATTAACGAGAAAACCCTTTCAACAGGTGCTGATGTCCCTGGTAAGCAAAACACGTATGCAACAATCTTAAATAAGTTGTTTGCTGTGATATGGTTTTTCTTTAAAGTGAGCAAATAACCTTACCCATTTATCTTAGAACTTAGGCTTAAGCGGCCGGTGTCATAACTAGAATCTACAGTTTCCGGTGACAACCGCGTCAAGGTACTATCTACAATATTTACAAGATGACCAGACGTTTCGCCCATACTGTGATGTGGCATCCTCAGTGGTTTCTCTGAGACTCGAGTGGCAGTCTCAGAGAAACCACTGAGGATGCCACATCACAGTATGGGCGAAACATCTGGTCGTCTTGTAAATATTGTAGATAGTACCTTGACGCGGTTGTCACCGGAAACTGTAGATTCTAGTTATTACCCATTTATCTTCATTTGAAATAAGTTGATCATTTAAGGCTTCTTCCTTTGTCCACTTCTCCCAGTTTGACTGCAAATACTCTTTGGCAAGAACAACTTCATTAAATAACTCATCAACGTTTATTTTTAGCTCTCCAAGATTAGGAAGACTGCCGTTTATAAGTTCAGCGGAACTTTCAGCATTTTCCCAAGAAACGATGTTTGGTGATGCCAGATTTACCCAGGAAAACTGTTCAGCGTTTCCAAAGGTCCAAGTATGTGATGCATCTGTCATAAAATCCATCAAATTCTTGTTTTACTTGAATGCGATCTTGTTCATCAAGTGCCATGTATATTTTTTTGCCGCCATTGGGATACAGTTTGAAGCCTTTCTTTCTGTAAGGTTTCTTTTTAGCGCTTTAAGAGCTTCTGCAACATCTGTAGCTGTAGCGTGGTCTTTTTCCATTGCCAGGATGGCCTTGTTGAATTGTGCAAGTTGTCCGTGGACAAACCAAAAATAGAGCTCACCTTTTTGATCATCAAATAGGGTTTTTTATGATTAATGGGCACATTTCTTGATCCAAGAAAAATCCTTTCAACCCTTCAAAAATCTGCAAAATTCTTTCCAAAGCAGACATCAGTGAAAGAAACCTGGTGTTCCCATGTTTCAAGAGTTTTCGGTACTCAACCTCCGCAAATTCACAACTCTTTCAGCTTGGTTACACGCACTGTATAGATGTGAAAGCGTTTGTATAGCTTCACTACTAGGGCCTCAATGTCAATTGGTAGAATATCTACTCCATGTTTCACACAATTATGCACAATGTGTGCTCCACAGCATATTCCATTGATTTCCCATCCCAGGCTTTCTTTGAGTCGACTGAAAACGTTGTTTAACCCTCCTCTTTTCACCCCACCATAGTTTGAGTTGCAGTTATCTCCACAAAAACCAACCACTTTTTTATCTAAACCATTTTCCATCAAAGCAGAAAATAAATGTTCAGTAAGAATTGCAGACGTTTCCCCCGGTAGTGATTTAAAATCCAAAAGTTTGATTTGGAATCCTGAATTAAGACTAAAGTAGCATACAATAATTGGCACAAGTTTTATCTCCTGTCTGTTTGATGCATCCATAGTTACAGATACGAAGTTAGAGTTTTTCAAGTCTTCTTTCAGCTCTTCCTGTGCTAAAGGAGCTATAACATTTAATATTATAGCCTCACACTTAGTTTTACCAAGTGAAAACTTGGGTTCAAAAAACTTAGAAATTAATTTAGCTGAACAAAAACTCGAGTTAAAACTCATAACCTCGTAGACCGTGGTTTACGATGTGGTAAGCAAATGTTCCCTCTTTCGCTGCTGTCTAAGTTTTTGTCATCAGAACTGGCAGTCTTAAAAAATGTTGTTAATTTTGATGAAGAAGCAGCACACGATAAACTGTTTTTGTGTTTATTTGACTGTTTTTGTGTTTATTAAAAGGAAAATCGCTTTGAAAGTCCTCGGTAAATTTACTTGTATGTTTTGGCATTTTATAAATAAAAAATACCAACACACAACAGTAACAAAGCGCACCTTACGATAACTTTGTTCAACAGTAATATTCACTCACAGTCACAGCACAGTCGGCACGGCATCTAGCAGAAGCAGAAGGCTCTGACTCTCACTGACGTACAACGCCTACAACAACAATGACCTTGACGGAACGAGCCCACAGCATAGGCGAGTCTATTATGCGACTAACAGGGGGTGTAGGTTAGTGGAGAGCCGAGGTTCTGTAGCATGAACGTAATGAGAGTCTACTTTGTATTTTTGTTTTATCGTTTACTTTAGAAATTTAATAGTATTAAATTAATCTTGTCAAAATTCAATTATTCCGGGACGCGTAGTAAACCGGGCGGGACACCGGGATCTTAGTAGTAAACCAGGACTGTCCCGGTCAAACCGGGACGTCTGGCAAGCCTATACAATCCTGAAGACAGTTTCTTTTAGGTGATTTCTGTGTATTTATTCCAACTTAAAGTCTTGTCTATTGTCAAACCGATAAATTCTGTTACATCGATTTGTTTTATAGAATATGTATCTATAGAGATTTGGGGTTTCAAAGGAGTTCTAGCTTGCCTGGTTGAGTAGGAAATGAGGTTAGTTTTGTTTGGATTTAAAATCAAACTATTTATTAAGAAAATATTGTATGGTTAAAAGAGCTCGAAACGATGAGATTTCAATTTCTTTTTTAAATTTACCTGAAAACATTACATTGGCACCATCAGCATACAGACAGATTGTGCTATTCTGACCCAGCAACAATGATGGAAGCCCTTTGAAATAACAAAGAAACAGTAATGGTCCCAAAATTGAACTTTGTGGGAACCCGTTGTGGACTGTTTGGAGTATTGATCTATAATTATTGATATATTTTCCGTCTTTGTAGATAATTTCAAAAAACTGTTTCCTCTCACACAAGTAAGATTGAAACCATTGTAATTCCTTGCCCTGTATCTCATGGAAGAGAGTATCTTCCAACAATTTAGTATGCAAGACGCTGTCAAACGCTTTACTCAATTCCATGAATACTCCCACAACATATTCTCCCCTGTCTATGGCATTTAAAACTACCTGAACGAATTCCCCTGCAGCTGAAATAGTTGATGCCAGGCCTGAATCTATGTTGCTTTTAATCAATCAACTCATTTGCCTCAAAAAAAGTTATAATTTGTCTGTAAATAACTCGTTCAAATAATTTTGAAAAAGCAGGAAGTATGGAAATCAGTCGGTAGAATATTCCTTATGATCCCCCTTTTAAAATATTGGAATAATAATTGCTATTTTAAGTTTAGATGGAAAGAAGCCAGAAATCATAGAAGAGTTAATTGTGTCAATGGTTTTGCAGGTTAGTGACCTGAAGCACAACAATGCAATCAAGTGTTTTTAAAACCGAGTTAAAAGGGCATGACAGGTGTCAATAAAATACGAGCAGGCAGGTGATACAGCGTCTGTCAAGTCCGAGCACTGGAGGATGATGTGTGCAAAACAAATACAACTTCTAGAGCAACATGGCGATGGTACTCCATATGTACCATCAGAGTGCAAAGGGTTAATTCTAATAAGTTAACTGTCCATATTTTTTAAATCACTAAAATCATACTGTATGGTAATAAGTTTTTATCTAAATACTATTCAGTACTGTAGCTTAACATATGATGTTACAATTTCAAATGAGTAAAACGCATGTGTTTTTTAAAACGTACTTTGCCTTATAAGACAAAAGATTTTTTACAATATATAGTCGGCCACGTTCGTCAACATTTATCACACCTTTACAATTTCTGTTGCCTGCAATTGTGGCCATTCTGCTATCACTTGCCATTTGATAAAAGATATTGAAATTTTTTGTTAGAAAACTAAGACTTTTGACATTTAATATATTTTATCCGTATCTGGCATGACCTGCCGCCCCATTAGGTTTGATAGTTAAGGTTTTACTGTATTGGTACTTTAAGATAGTACAAAGATTTAAAAAAATAATATGAATAGCTGATATTTAGTCTTAATATTTTTTGTGTTTGTAGATTATCGATTTTTTTTATTCTCAATTTGCCTATCCTTAGTAATTTGTAAATTGTTTATAAATACTGTTTTCAGAATGGATAATGGTAAGACAATTTTGTGTATTTATTTATTTATTTATTAACGGCAAATACCAATTTACAAAGAGTTAAACTTACATACATATAAACAAAGATGACTTATAATAAACAGCTTGTATTAAAAAATGAAAAAAATCTAACAGTATTTAAAGGATACATACATAGTTAGCGTAATATGCGATATTAGTTTAACTGAAAATAATTTGAAAAAAAAAAATATATAAAAATTGTTACATAGCAATATATACATCACTTAAACATGTGCTTTAAGATAATAATACAAACAACAGTACCTATATACCATATAACAACTAATAGCAATATTAAAACAGAAACATCAACAATAATTAAATTACTCAACAATATACATTCAAGTTGATTATTCTAGCCTGACGAACAGCGTCACTTCAGACATCGTCCAATATTTCCAAGAAGAGAAAAACCTTCTTAAAATGTTGACTACTGTCATGGAAGAAGTCGTGATCGGGACAGACGAGGTTTCCAAGTCGATGAAGGCGAGGAACAGCACTACATGACATTTAATTGGTCGGATGGGATCGATGGCAAAATAGGTTCAGTGAGCGTGTTCGACTAGGCACTCTGATGTCAATTATCTTAATATATAAAAATGAGTACTCATTGTCATTCCATCACTTGACAAAAGTTCAACTCATTTCCTTCATATTTTTTTAAAATATTCTTCCGGAAAGAAAAATGTTAAAAATCATAAGAAAATTTAAAAAATTTGGAAAACTAACCAAGGAGTTTTAGTTTGCTTTTTTTACCATACTAACAAAACAAATGAAAGGAAAATTTGAAACATGTAATGTAATTGTTTCTGCAACTTATTTGTATTTGTTTGTATAAAAACTGTTGTATTTTATTCTTGGTGATAAAGTGGTTACTAAACAAAAAATACACTTTTGCATTCAGTTGAAAATTAATATGCTGTATGAAATGTTAGTACATAATTTAATTTTATATTAAGATATTCACCAACATTTCATACAGTATATTAATTTTTGACTGAATGCAATGGAAGTATGCCAATGCTATTTTGCAATTTATATGTTCATCGTATAGGTTAAAAGTTGAAGAGTTCACTCCGGGAAAGGCTTCTGGTGTGGTTTTATTCACATCCACTCTAGGGCTCCGCCCCACTGGCCTTTAAAGTTTCAATATAATTCTTATGGAGGGATTTTATTTATTCAATTAATCATCAGCTGTTAAAAACTATAAATAAATAAAAATTAAAACAAAAACAAATAAATTGAACACTTGAAATTGATAACCATAAGGGGTATCTGGTTAAAGGTATATTCCTCTCGATTCCTAATATATCCATCAGATTTTAGAAAAGGCTAATACCCAAAGAGGGCTCCAATACCCCAAGAACCAAAATTCATTGTGATACAGTCCAAATGTACCCACTAGGCTGCAGGGCGAGTTGAACAAAGGGGCCAATGAGAGTGTACTCAAGCGAGACTGCTGGCCGAACTTCCATCACAAGCGCAACGAGTGACGGGGTTGGCACGCGAAGTTACCATAAATAAAATAAAACATTACTGTTTATATATTAATCCCGTAGCAAGGCACGGGTAAATAAATAGCTAGTTACTCAATAAAGAGAAAAATACCATAAAGTGAACCAGCTAGATTTCCAAGACCAATTCACATACCAGTTTTGCCTCCTTATTCAGTTTAAAATGATACAGAGAATAACAGAGAGGGCAGCACGGCCGACTGGAGAAAGAATGGAGATTACAAATTAAACTTAAAATGTTAAAAATAGGCTTAATTATCATGATAATGAGAGAGAAAGAAAAGGGGGTGAGGTATCAGCTCATGTTCTGTACACCTTTGTCTTTAGTTAACTCTGGCAGCAGGCTGAGGAACGTGGTCCCTAGGTAGGAAGGCTTCTCTTCAAAGATGGGCAAACTATGTGCTGGTGGTGTCAAGTTCATGACCTGCTGAAATACTAATTTAAAATAACCCAGTCCGGTATCAAACTGTAGGTAACTTTCTACTGAATCTAAATATATCAATCAATTTCAGAAGAGACAATGGTTATGGGTTCACCGCCCCAAAAACCTAAACATGCCCTGACAACTAAATAATGAATAATAGTAACACACCCAAATGGAGTATCAAAATAAAGGTATTCTTCTCTTTATCCCTAACTTACTGACAAACTTAAGAGAAGACTATGTTTATGGGATCCATTGTGCTACAAACAAAAAATGTTTAATAGGTACTGAATTAAAAAACCCGAGTGGGCTATCAAACTAAAGGTCTAGGTTAAATTGTAAGCAAGATATTGTAGATGAGAATTGTCGTAAAAATTTGATTATAGGTGATGCTAATTTTAATGGTCTTAACAAAGAAAGCAGTGATTAGATCACGTTAGAATGTGTCCTAGGACATGCTCTTCACAGTCTAGTCGATTTTCAGATAAAAGCAAGACTTCAATCTATCATATATTTACAAATATACCTAGATACTTGAGTAGCACTGTTTGCTCATTACAGGTGCAACAATATTTGGATCTGTTGTCCCTAAACAGCATGTGAATATCCTACTGTGAATAAAATAAGTTACCACTGTCATATAAAGAAGGAAAAATGTGTTAAGGAATCTTGGCAAAAAACCTTATAAACATACATTAGCTAAACTAATTTATGAATAATTATCAGATTACAATCATGCAGCCTAATAATTGGTTAGTAATTTTGCTAACCTTTTACCCTATATGGATTATTTAACCAATGGTTCAAAAAGCTATATATACCATAGACTAATAAAAGAAAAATTAATCATTAGGCCCACGTACTTGCTTAATTCCAGAAATACTATTTTCTGGTGCATCAAACCCAGCTCCACGGTGTCCAATTACAGCAAATATGTCTTTATCAATAGCTCGTTTATCTTCATCAACTGGCATACTGGGTATTGCTGAATTAAGTGAAAGCAGTGAATTTTTGTGTTTGACAGTCTTCAGGTCAATTCCTAAAATGTCAGATACTTGTTTTCCATCTGGCTGTGGAAGAGCTATGTACCATACAAAAAAATAAGAAGAAACTGTTACTAGAACTAAAAATATTCCTGTTAAAATACTTAAGGAGACTGCCTCTAAAAACAGAATAAAAATTCCATACATACAAAGCCAAAATGTTACGCAGCTCATTAGCACCTGAAAATCAAGAATAAACTTTTTAGTCATGTTAGTTGTGTTTATTATCAATTATAGTTCAAATGTTTGTTCAACTGTCAAAAAAGGGTTAAGTTCTTCATGCAACAGGTAAGCCTTAATTATTTTACACTCAAATTGTCACCAACACTTCCACTGTCATCAGTGCGACAGAAATAATCATTTCATTTAAAATGCAGCTTTCAATTTACTATTTCTTCAAAACTGACGGACGTCTTAATTTTGAGTTCTAAGAGGTCTAAAGGTAAACAAAATTGTCCAATAAAACAAACAACATGCAGGACTTCTATATCTGTCTGATGTTTCTCTTTCCTTCGTTCCTTGTTTTGTTGCTGTTGTGCTGTTCAGAGTTCATTTCAGATGTTTTGAGACTCTTCCAATTTTTTTACATGCAAGAAGAGAACCAACGGCATGAAGCAGGGTGCATTACTATTAAAATAATGTGTTTGTGCTGTACCAAGGAAAGAAACATTAAATGCATATTTAAAAAAAAAGGAGATATGTGCTAAAAAAGCACAGATACAAACAGGTGATCCAAGATGAATTATAACGACAAATACGATATATGGAAGGCAGACATGAATCAGTAGAAGAAAAAAAAGTGAAGAATATTTGGAGGTCATCCAGAGGAAACCCATGTCTAGGGTACACTCTTGTAGAGATCCTACACTGGTGGCCAACAACCTGATGTGGTCCCACTCAGACTGCTCTGCTATATTTATTTATTTATATACGGTATACACCATTTTTACAATAATAAATGAGTATAAACAAACCAGTTTTGAAAAACTACGATTAAGCTAACAATAACGAATACATAAGATAAATCTAACAATAAGTGACCAGCAATACGCTACTAAATAACAGAAGTGCTAACAAAAATATAACAAAATAAGCCATAGGAATACCAAAGAAATAATAGGAATTGAGCATGCAAAATATAAAGAGAACACTACAACATAACCATACTCAAGTGTATAACAGGCATAACAATGTTATACTCCATTGTAGTTTAAAATATATATAACATAAACAGTAATACATATACATATAATATGATACATCTTCCTTGCCACGGATCGTACAAAGTCACCAACGGTAGGAAGGCCCGTTGGTACCGTGATGACACAATTTCGTACGAACCAAGGCGAGTCCGTTGCCCGTCGCAGGATGGATGCCTGGAAACTCTCAAGCTTTTTCTTCTTCTTGGAGTGGCTAAAACGTACCAGGAAAATGGTCAGTAGATTAGATTTGGTCTGATGATGGACATGTACAGGAACAATTTTGTAGATACAGTCAAAGGGGAAATCCGACACAATGGACTAATCTTCCAATACGTTTGGAGAACAATTATTGGTTTTCCAGTATTAAAATTTTCAAAATTGCTGCCATTTGAATTAAGAATATCACATTTACTTTATTATTATCAGCTGTATTGTACATACATACTTGAGAACTGAGTGTAAGGCTTGTCAGACAGCTGAAAATCAGACCAACACTCCGTGGTTCGGATTCCACATAAAGCTGTAAGTCCCTTAGTTGCTCTGGCTATTGGGATATTAACAAGTTGAGTCCCAGGCTGATTTTATGTTGATCATGCTACAGCCTACATGCTTCATATTTATATTTGCTGCACACCATGTCTGCTCCACAGACCACGTGTATCAGATTTGATCACAAGTAATGATCCTATAAGGCTCTATGGGGAACCCCGAACTCCGTAATTCTGAACTCGATGAGCAATGTTAAATTTCCCTATCCCTCATAATTGTACTTGGACCGGGCCCCGGTAAATTGTCCAATTCCAGAACTCCGTAATCCTGCACTGACTGACGGTGGCTGGAGAGCGCTGCTCAGTTTCCGAACCCGGCAATGTCAGATTCTGCAACCCGGTAACGCGCCGCTTTGGATTGGTCCACACGGCACTGCCCACGGGGCGGGGCCAGTAGCGCTGCTGCAGTGATGCACGTCCTTTATCCCGCAATTCCCAAATTTCCCACTCGACAGCTGCACACGTTACGGGAGTTGGTTGATTGTTCGATTGCTACCGCGCATAAATCACGAACGGATAGAGTGCGTGTTTTCAGCGCAATTTGTTTGTTCTGTAAAGCGATTCTTCGTATTAGTGCGGTGTAAATGTTCATATCGTCGTATACATTTACTTCTTCGAGTTAAAAATTAGATTCACTTCAAAAGTCATGCAAATATGGATCAAAATTTAAATTGGACATTCAATAATAATTTGTATAACCTACGCCACGAGAGATTGCAGTATAGTCCCAGCTTCAAGACGTCACATTTTTGATCCAGTTATCGCAAAATTACTTGCAAAATTAATCCAGTTATCCAGTTACTTGCAAAATCATTCTTCGCAAAACGATTTCTATGCCCAGAAAAAGGCAGGGATAATGGATATAAAAAACAACGTATAGTAATGCACTAAAATTTATCAATGTTCAGCTGTCATCTTGGAGGCAACAAGTGTAAATTTTAGAAGTTTATACAGAGTGTAAATAAATATAATAAATAAAATAAATTTTACCAGATTATTTGGGTGTCAAAACAAGCAAAAAGTGCAATATAACATGTGTCCTATCTCAAACTGGTTTTTGTCTGGCTGTGCGTATGTGTTTTTTACATAAACCTGAATCTCTCAGAAACGGTTTAAGATAAAATAACGAAACTTGGTACACATGTTTATCTATGTAACTATAATATTTCATATAAATTATATTTTTCTGTTTCAAAATTGCGACTGGTTAAAATTTTAAATTTTAAAAGATCTAAAACCTGCATATTTTGCGAAAAGGTTACAATAGACCTGAAACATAGGAATTTTGACGTAAAATCTAACGGTGTATCGTTTATTGAAATCGAGCGACGCATAATCGAGAAATAATGCAAATATTTAATGGTTAGGCATAATGGTAAAGCTGCTGAAGAGCTGAGGACGGTGTTATCAGAAGTTAAAATAAGTAAACAGCTGTTTGGTCAACAAGCTGGATGATCTAAATAATCGAAATATTGTATTTTATATTCAAAACACCAAAATTTTATTTAAAAGATTACTAAATTAAGTTGAAATATTACCTATTTGTTGATTTGAGTTGTTGGTATAATAAATTATAAATATCAAATAACTGCTGATGTTAGGCTAAAAACAGCTGTTTTGTATTAAATTCCAACGTCAATATCCAGTAATGTTTACTTCAACAATGTCCCCATTTGTTGTTTCTAATTCTATTGAATACAAAAAACTGTTTTTAGCCTAACATCAGCTGTGAATTGGTATTTATCATTTATTATACCATAACATCGATAAACAATAAGTAATATTTAAACCTATTTTACTCGTCTTTTCGTTAAATAATTGAAAGTCCTTTGAATATAAAATACAAAATTTTGATTATTTAGACCTGGGGCCTGTTTCACGAAAGTCTACACTTGTAATTACTGGCCAGCTGCTGTTGTCAAATTTCGTTTCACCAATCTACAAGTGTAAACATTTCTACCGTGGTAGAGGCTGGAATTTTACAATTGTAAATATTATGATTACGTTGCACGAATCTATGACGTCATCTAAAATTGTAATTCACTATTGCCAACTTTGATTGTTATTATGAAAATGAATGTGGAAATAATATAAATTACTATATTCAATTTAAACAATACTGTAATGATTTTATTTTTTACACATTTGTTTTTAGTGAATTTCCATAGGAAAAATGAACTATTCAAGCCGCCACCATGGTGAGACCCCAGACTTGGTACTGCGAAATGTGCACCGATCCTGATCCCAGAACACGATTTGAGAATTTTTCAATACTTTATATATGTATATATATATATATATATATATATATATATATATATGTATGCCCTCTCTACAGGTCGCATTTTTGGCCCGATTTTTACGAAATTTGGCACAAAAAAATGTGCCTTTTGTCATCTCGGAAGTTCGTTAACCAGATATATTGGGTTAACAAAAAGGGGGGTTTTGGGGGTTTTCCGCCAAAAATCGATTTTTTTTACTTTTAAGTAGGTGTTTTTGAAAATTTGAAAGATCTTCTTTCAAATACGGTTAGAAATAAAAATTAGGAAAAAAACAAGCCCTCAAACACCTTTCTACAATGTAATTTCGCTATAGTTATAGCAAAACCCCGATTTTGCTATACGAGTAAATGATAAACAATTAAAAACAGTTAGTTTGAAAAGACAAGGGCATTTTGGTTATAAAGTTATGAAGGTTCTTAAATTCTTAATTTTTCGGAAATTCACATCAGCGCCTAAGCTGCGTGTCTGCCTGTTTTTTTACTTTCTCCCATTACACGTTAGTGTATAGAGAAAGTATTGTGATCGTGAAAAAATTCGACCTCCGTTTTTTGGCGGAAATATCCGTTTTGGGGTCCCCTGAGCCCAAAAAAGTGTTTTTTAAAAAATGTCTGTCCCGTATGTATGTGTGTGTGTGTATGTGTGTACGCACCCTCTGGAGAGGTAACGGCCAGGCCGATTTTGATGAAATTTGGCACACGTACGTTGAAAAATCGTATCTCTAGCCGTTTTTTTCATTTTTTCAAATTTTGATTTAAACCCCCCATTTTCCGTAAAACCCGCAAAAAAACATGAAAAAAATCATTTCTCGAAAATGGCTCTAACGATTTTGATTAAAATTTCACCAATTGTAGTCTTAAATTAGCTCAACAAATATGGCATAAACGCTATGTCTGTAAAAATTCGCGTTCGGAAGTTATGGGGTAAAAACTAATAAACAAATTAAGAAAAATTGCTGGAAATAATCTAATATCCACTGATTTGCATAACATTTACACAATATACAGTGATAAAATAACCTAACATTATGACACAAACCGCAGGTCCATAACTCTCTTGGTTCAAAAGTTATGGGGTAAAATGTGTTACAAAATGGAAAAATCTCAAAAAATAACGATGTAATTTGATATAGTGAGGAAGTAAATTTATATACTGACGTAAATTTTCACCGTCAAGTAACCTATGGAAGAAAGTTGTGACATTTACTTGTCACCCCTGGTTCAAATTGATGTATCTAATTATTTAATGAATTCACAAATGTATCATAATACATGCCATTGATTGGTATATACTCGCATTTATTGAGCTTTGCCTAGATTGTGACCTCGGTACCCTGACATCTACAAATGACAAATTAAACGTAATATCGTACACAAGATTTGATTTTACCAAGTCAAACTGTATACAGATGTCTACAGGGAGCTCGTTTACTTGGCCTGAGAAGTGAAACAGTGTGTGACAGTGAGGGAGGTTAGGATGGTCTCAGTATAACTTCACTACTTGGACCGCGGCACGGTAGTGATGGAGAGGGGAAGGGGTGCGGCCAGCAAAGTAGGTCAATGTCAGTGGGGTCAACGACCGCCGCGCAGGGTTGATAAGTAACGTCAGGTGCGCTGTGCTGCTGTGTGCTGTTGTGTGCACTGTCTGCCCCTGACCACAGTGCACAGTGTTCTCCTGCAACATCTGCAGTTATAGTATAGTAACACTACTTGTCATTAAATAAACCATAACTGTAATAAACCATGACATGAAATAAACCTGTAAATAAACCATAACACGTCTTCTTGGCAACCTTTAGAAGAAGTTAAATAATCTGCATGATACATTTCAAAGTGTGGAAGCTAAACGAACAAATTTTCACAATAAGCGTTTTTTTGTTAAATAATGGAGCGTACAGTACCTACATTTTGAAAGATATTCTCAACAATCATGCTAATTACTTTTGATTAATTGATGAAGGCCTTAATCCGGCGCGTCGCCGCTCTCTTTACCGCTTTCCTTACCCCTTACGGTAGGCTTCTTGGAGATAATCATGCATATTGCTTATCTTAGGGTAATCGGTATGTAATTTTGATTACAAACTGTATAAATTAAAAGCCGCTTTGTTCCGAGGGAGTCACATAAAGCAGTTTTATTATCGAACCAGAACTATCAGCGTGGAAGAAGTTGCGCATTTGTAGTGTAACAGTGTTATAACCAAGGGTTAAAATGGATAAAAATTGGAATGCACTGTAAATGTGCCTCCAACAATTGATATTGTTAGCAACCGAAGTCCACAGTTAAATTGTTAAGTATTTTTTAGAACATAGGCTATATAGTTTGGAAAAGTGTATTTGACATGCATTAATTTATGCATTTCAATATGTCGGCAAGGAAGTTTTTATTTTTTGAACTGCCTTTCAGATAGTGAGTTGAAGTCATCACACCTTTCTTTCTGAGAACAATGTGTTACGTTACGAAGACAGTAACGCGGTTCAAGAGTGGAAGATCGCATGTTCAATCCAGCCAGGGGCGAAATCTTTATAGCTTTTGCTTCGTTTTATTTGATGCGTTATGATGTGATTGCGATATAATATTTATATCACACTAAACGTTATAATTTAATAATATACGGGTTTTTTACAAATTCAAATAAAAATATATTTCTAGAGTCATCGATGTTTTAAAACAATCTAGAATTAATATAAGCAAAACGTTTTTAGGGGACTTGACACAATCTAATGGTGACTACAGTAGTACTGTAAAAGCATTGACTATGTTAAGTCACAAACAAAACTACCCATGTTGAACGTTTTTAGGGGACTTGACACAATCTAATGGTGACTACAGTAGTACTGTAAAAGCATTGACTATGTTAAGTAACAAACAAAACTACCCATGTTGGTGATGCCACCCATTGAAATTCGACGTTAGTGGGTTTCGAAGCGTGGAAGAGTGGAAGATCGTAGGTTCGATCCCAGCCTGGGGCGAAAACTTTTTGCTTCATTTATTTGATTCTTTATGATGTGGTATAATATTAACATCTCACCAAATGCCGTAATTTAATAACATACGGTTTTTTGCAAATGTAAGTAAAATATGTTTCTAGAATCAACGATGTGCCGAACAACTTAGAACAAATAATACAAGCAAAATAATATGGAAGAGTTTCTTTTTTATTGGTTCTCTCATGTTAGCTAACGATTCACAGTTACGAATTATACTTTTTGCGTCAGAGGCTAGGAGGCACTTTGCAGTTTTTGGCTTGTCAAACAAAGTGTTTCGGCGGGTGAGAATGTGGCCAAGGCTATATAACACACCCCGGCCCAGCGGTCTTTTGTCTTGACTGGCGGTCGCTTGTTTCCCTCGGGCTGTTGTTGTGCACATGCACACGTGCTGGATGTGACAGGGCAGTGACACCCCTCTGTTTGACACTGTGTTGTGTTGTCACTCTTTCCTATGTCAATCTGGTGTCCAGTCACCAGTACGTACGTAGTGAGTGGCGAGTGCTTGACATCGTAGCCTACGTGACCGCGTTCCTGTGCAATATATACTGTACAAATTATACTTTTGACACACGTTCTGATAATGTTTGTGTTTATCCTTTCTGTGGGCTACATACTAAGAACAATTAAGTTTTAATTGTAATTGTATATAGTTAATTTTTTATTAAGTGTTTTTGTGGGAATTTTATAGATATCTCTGTAGTGTTGCTCGCTCCTGAAGGACTTCCATTTATATGTTCATGATGAATTCAGGTATGTTAAAATTACTTTTTTACTGATAGAAATAGAAAGGATGTTCCAGTATTGGAAATAAATTGAATTTTCTTTAGATGCGCTTAATGCTGGAATGAAATCAAGATTCGAAAAAACGACGGTGACTTTTTATTAGTTTTTCAAACTTAATTGAATAAGGGGTGAACCTGAAAACCTTTTCGGGGACGATAGGTCTCCATGCGAGGCTATGCTTATTAATATTTTATTTTTTATTTATAAAATACGGGCTTGCATAAAAGAAACTGCTCAGCAATGTAAGTTTTTAAATATAGAAAACCTTATTTGGTCAGCTGATATGCAATACTGTTTTGATCTATCAACGTTCCGGTCAGCTGTTTCTGCAGTTATCTACTATTTATGTTACCATTATGCGTAGGCCTATAGCAAAATCAGTTATTAACTCCAACTAGCGAAGCAGCCTACTCAACGTAGAAAAGCGAAACGAGGGCTTGTTTTTGCGTCTTATTATCTATAACAATAAAAGTGAAAGGGACTCTGACTGATCGCGATATCTGACTATAATGAACCTCATGTAACTATAATGTCTGGAGCTCTGAAATTTGGAACATTGCTTCGGATAGACCCTTAGACACGTACTTAGAAAGGGTTTCCGAAAAATGCCATTCATATCTCCGTTATTTAGGAACAGATTTCAACAAACAGACTTATTTAATTTAAAATAAAATTTGTAAGAAAGTTGTTCTTGTTGAATATTTTTTAAATTCATGGTTTTTATTTATTGCAATTCAAAAACTGTATATGGCCACCATTTTGTTTCGTATGCTTCAAAAATTTTGTGGATTTTTTCGAAAGTTTAACCTTTGATATAACACTTAGTTCAGTATACGTTAATAGAACACTGGGGTCTCTTGGACCCCAATGTAATTTTGTTGATATTTACCATTCTGATATGTAAATTTTTTTTTAATTTTGGTTTACCCCTTTTACAGGTTTATGTAAACGAGCTGAAAGGTTATTTAGTAAAAAACAAAAAAATTATAAAACTGTAGCAGCTTTTTTACAAAAGACATAAATTGTTTTACATAAAAATGCATTATTTCATATGACAAATTTTAATTAAGAAATTTTTTAAACAGGAATTAATCATCTTATGTTTTTTTATAGAAACATAAACCAAGGAATAACTTAGTTTCATAGTTAATGTGCAAGTATTTAAGGGTTTTCTTATAATACCACCAAAAAGTCATATTTTTCTGTAAGAATTACCTATATGCTGATACAATATTGATATACCGACCGATGAAATAGGCATAAAGTAAAACAACTAAACATGAAACCACAATTTTATTTTATAAACTGTTAACTGCATGGGTATATTCAAAATTAAGAAGTTAATGTGACAATTTTTTTGAATTATTGAAAAATTGGTGAAAAAAATACGCACGTTAATATAACACTGGGGTTCAGCAGACCCCACAACAAGTTGTTTACTCTGCAGGTATACCAGTAGACCAGGGTCGATAATTTTTGAAACCAAGTTTTTTGTTTTTTATTTTTATTTATTTTTTTAAATTTTTTTCTACGAAATTTGGTGAAAACTTACCTTTTTATGTCCCAACACCGAAATGAAAACCGTGCTTTATTGACACTTTTTTTTACAAAAAAACATAGTCATTTCATACACTTTTCAGCTGTTGCCTGAAAGACCGTCAGCTGGGTTGGCAAAATCAAAATAAAATTATTGTCTTGTATTGTCCATTTCGAATTACCAAAAAATAACAATAGCACCAAAAATATATTGATAAGGTACTGTGATACCGGAATTGACAGAAAGTTATAGCCCACTTCGAACAAAAAAAAACAAGACATAAATTAATAAAATATAATAATAATAACAACTTGAATGTAGATGTGATCAGTAATCGATCAATTGAGCCGTTCCATGTGGATTAAATTACGGTACAGTATTAATTTAAAATTGAATCCATTGACCCAATTCCACTTGCATTTCTGAGCATCTTTCATGTAGCTTCCAAATACCTGCCAATCCCCCCAGTTCAAAAAGCACAAGTATTCATCCTAGTCTAAACGATACTTTATAAAATACAATGTCTTATGTTTTTCAGAATAGGACATATCACGGCAAAGTAACAATAACATAATATAAGAAAAGTCTTCAATGTTAGCCTTGTGCGTGACTATTGCAATTTTTAGCAAACTACATCATTCAATCGTGACTATGTACAAATGATATTTTGTTCATCAACGTTATATTTACAATTTATATACAAGCTAAAAATCCATATTCCATGGAATAAATCAAATATAACTTACTGCTGTATAGCAAACAGAAAACTCTACATCTTCCAATTCCAATAACCAATGATTTCACCTTCTTAACTTCTTTGGTCAATTCTTTTTGTTCCAGAGTTTTATATTATTTGCTAATTGATTGAAAATCTGTGGTGAAATGAAATTATATTAAATACCGGGTGAAAAACTTTGTTTTTGTCAGTTTAAATAATATGTGTCCTTTTCTTTATCTTGCAGCAAATAGATTCATTAATCCAAGGCTTTAACTTTGTATTTACAGGTAAATCATCTTGTGAAAAATCGGTCCGATGTGTGCGCAGTGGAGACGTCGCCAATGCGCATGCGCTGGCACGTAACAGCTCAGTCATTCCCTGCAGTTTCTCTCGTAGGATTCGCTGGCTGACAGAGTACTACGCGCGGTTCTAAAAACATTAGCTTTAACGTTTAGTGTCACGAAATTTATATTAGTTTTAATTTTTTAGTTTTGTAAATGAGTGTTTAGTGTCGTATATAGTTTCTGGAGCATAATGAATGTGCAGCCGGGTAGTAGTACTAGTAAATCAAATAAAAAAAGACCTGTTATTCATAGTCATACGCGAAGTATTATTTACAATGTATATAGTTATTTAAAGAAGAAAAATGAAGATTTATCGGAGAAGAAGTTGCTCTCAGAAGTGGCAGAAGCATGTGGAATATCCCATAGTTCTGCATATAAAATCGTCAAGGAAGCTGCCCAGTCACCCGGACAAGAAAAGAAGTTCGTAACGCCAAGGAAAAACAGACCTAAGAAAAGTCAATAACGGGTTTGGACAATTTTGATTTGTGTGTGGTGCGACGGACAATTAACAATTTTCACATATTAGAGGGAGAGAGGCCCACTTTGAAAGGAATCCTTCGGGTTCTTGAAAAAAGAATTAACTTTCGGGTGTATAACAAGTCTGAGGAAAGTAGTTCGCAATCTCGGATTTAGATGGAAAAAAAACGGAAACTAACAGAAAATTGTTGATTGAAAAAATCCGACCATTAGATTAGCTAGATTAAAATACTTGCGTAAGATAAAAGAGTACCGTGAGAGAAAATCGTCCGATCGTTTACAAATGATGAGAATACTTTCATAGTCTATCCTCTTCCGAAAAATCATGGGACTGAAAGTGAATCGGACGGATTAAAAAAACCAGTGGGCAAGGGACAGAGAGTAATTGTGATTCATGCTGGCGGGGAAATGGGCTTTATTCCAGGTGCTCTCCTTAATGTTTAAGTCTGGAATGAAGAAAGGCGATTACCATGACGACATTGAATAAAAATAATTATACTAAATGGTTAGAATGAAAAGTTAATACCAAAATTTACCACAAATAGCGTGGTTGTGATTGATAATGCTCCCTACCACCGGGAACAAATAAACCCAGCACCGACTTCGTCCTCGTTGAAAGCTGATATGATGAGATGGTTGTCTGAGCCGAGGGATTCATTATACTTCGAATCTACTAAAACCCGAATTGTACGACCTCATAAAACAACACAAACCAAAATTCGTAACCTACAAGACAGATCATATCTTAGCAGCAGCCGGCCATACAGTACATAGACTTCCTCCTTATCACCCTGACTTGAACCCGATTGAAATGATATGGGCCACAGTCAAGTCACACATTAAAAAGACAAATATCAAATTACAATAGATTCTGTAACACAACTTGCTTTGGAAAAGTTCAACTCCATAACTCAAGAAGAATGGAAATCCCGATGTTCACACGTAGAAAAGGTAGAGGACGAGTACAATTGCAGCCGAAGGGATGCTGGACAATGTGACAGAACGTTTTATCATAAACTTAGATGAAGACAGTGACAGTGACTGTGATAGTTTATGTGCCAGTGGTAACGGCGAAGATGGAGGTGGCACCAACGACGTTAGCTTCAGTGATGGAGATGGAGCCATGAGCGGAGTTGAAGACATGGGAACCGAGAGGGAACTGTCTTTCGACCAGTTTTAGACAGGAACGAAATATTAACATGTGAGTTAATATCGTTTAAATTCCAAATTTTCTTTAGTGGACACAATGTTAATTATTAGAGTAAATTATTAATTCAAGTTATTAGGAAATATGTTTAGGTTTGTCGCTCATTATCTCAGTAAAATTAAGTTAGTTTAATCTAAACTGAAAACATAACAATGAAATAATTTACTCAGATTAAACCCTAATAATAAAACATAACAGAAAATTAAAAATTAGTAACATATACAATCTTTCTGTTGGGTAATTGATGGAAAGTTTTTTTTTCAACAAAATAATTCACCAAACTTTACCATTATCATTGAATATATACCATATGCGATTATTTTGGGGCAGTCCAATGTGTTGTTCATTTCGTTGAAGGGCTAATTTGCAGCGGAAGGGATTGGAATGTGGACTTCACCGCTCCTCGACGGCTGGCCACGCCTATTGTTTTATTGCTCCGTGTCACTGCACCACCATTGGACTAGCCGAAAATACGCAGCCAGGCTAGTAGCGCATTGTTGTTTCCGCTCCGCTCCTCACTCCCCACCACAGACACTACCGCCGCCACGCAACCTGCGCGAGGCGATTTTTGTTAAAGTGATTCTACTGTACATTGTTGCATTATTTTATTTCAACTTTTCTTTTCTTTCCACAAGCGTTCAATATTTCAAAGGAACGATCATTATACGACGCATCAGGTTGACTGTAGTGTAGACAGATGACCGGTAGGCGCCGCATATAGCAGCTGATCCAGCCTAGCGTAATCAGTGCGGCAGCGGGGGAAGTAGGGGGAGCGGACATATCAGCTGTTCCACTCCCCCCGCCGCCCGCCCACACACACGTCAACCTGGGACTAGAGATGATCGATCAGTAATGTCTTTAACTTTACCATTGCTTCGGCATATACCAAACTCGTAGTAGACAGTCTGACAAACTCATGATCGATACATATTTTCGACTGCTCGATTATTCTAGTTGGATCATTTAAAATGCTTTCCAAGGCAAACATTGACATAAGAGAAATACAATCATCTGATACTGCATTAAAACTATTATTATCTACAATATTAATATTTAAATCTCCAATCCATAAGAAGTGTTTAGTGTTATTCAAACTAGTACTATGAAATATTAAAGCAATCACTTAATTCTATGACACATGTTTCAGCTGGGTAAAATTGCAATCTGTACATTGCCAGTAAAGGACAATTGTATACCCGATATTTAAAGGAACAATAAATCTGCTCGAATAGCATTCTAATTCAGAATAATCTACATTTTCAATGATTATTTTACATATACAGCGACTCCCATGCTGTGTGTGGCTCATTGTACTTAGCATAAACAATATAGTTTGGAATATTATAGAAATTGATCTAGTTCTTTTCTATCAAAATCTCAGTTAGAATAATTATACCTAGACTTACGTTTGCTGTAATTTATTCAGCATTTAATACCAAAGATGAAAATTCTACATTTACCTTTTACCTTTTCCTCTTTGCAGTAGACTCCATGGAGCTTTGGCAGCGTCAAATCCTCTTCCTTAACGAAGGGGTGGGATTGGGCTAGGTTGGGTGTGGATTTGGCTCAAGGAATTCATTTAGGCAATAGAAGCACTTTTTTAGAAAAAAAACATTTTAACTCGCTCTTGAATTTGTTTACATTTGATATAGATCTTAGATTACTTGGCAGGTTTTGGTACATTTCCTGCCCAGATACTCTGGTTTTTGTTCATATAATTATAAGTCTGTGTTGTTCAGAAAAGTTATATTTATGCCTATTATTGTAAATATGAGTTGTATTTATATATTCAGGTAAATATGTCGTTGCATACATAGCTATTTCAAAAATAAGATACTTGGAACAGTTAATAATTTCGGATGCGATAAAATGCTCCCTACAGTGCTCCCTAGGCTTCAGCCCCAACATTGCTCGCAGTGCCCTTTTTTGCCAAGTGAAGAATATCTGTTTCTAATATTCTTAATATAAATATTTATTAATAATTTAGAGCGTGACAACACACGTCACATTAGAACACACATATAGAACAAGAAGGAGTTTTTTTGTACGGAAACAATACTTAAATTAACTATTTACAATCATACACTCTACTCATACATCATACATACACAATAATTATGTATGATGCGATACTTAAATTTACTATTTACATCATACACTCTACTTACCATATTTAATTACAAATATGATTGCTAATAAACTATAATACGCACACGTACATGATAGGTATTTTACTATAATCAAAACCCGAGGGACGCTATGATACAATAATAATCAACATACACGAGAGATGTGATTTTGTTCATCAACATATAAGTACTGTATCGTTATCACTGAGGCTAAAAATATCACCCACATATTAGGGCGTACATAGGTTGTTTAATTTATTCAGATTTACAAAAAGTTTATTTTGTTCACCATGAAGGAAATGTGGTTGATAGTTAATGCTATGTAATTATTTGAGAAATACATACGGAGGTATGTTACGATAATATGTTTTCAATCGTAATCTAATAATCATTATCTGTTTGAAACATAATATAAGTACGACAATTGCTATAGGCCCCCTTTGGGGTTTAATTTAAGGGTTTATAAAACCCAAATTTTACAAAAAGCTTTTGTATTAGGAACGCCGAAAAGGAGTAGGACAATTTAGCCAAGTCACCCCTGGAGGGCTTGGAGGGGGGGGAGGACCGGGCGGCGGGGGGGGGAAACAATTTCAAACAAACATACTTCCCAACAATTATGGGCTCTCTCAATTAAAGGCCCTCTTGCCGTGTTCAAAAATTTCCCCCCCTTTAAAACATTTTTCCCCCCCAAACATGGATTCAGGTTACGGGAGTTCGGGGAAAAAATTATTGTTTGAAACTATTAAGTACGAAATGGCTAAGGCTACTTTCTTTTGGGGATAAAATATAGTTTTTAAAACAAATCAAAAAATTGAAAAAAAGCCCTATTTTTGGGGGCATCAAAAGGATAGGACATTTAGCGGAATCCCCTAGGGGCTTTGGGGGGCTGGGGGGAAAACCTGGGGCCTTTCGGGGCACTTTCAGACAAAATCACTTGCGAGCGGAAAATTTTTCTGGATTCTGCTATCAAAATTAAGGCCCCCTTCCGAGTTGAGAATTCGAGTTCATAGAAATACTTATTCAAACCAAAATGGAGTTCCGGAAAAGGAAATTTTGGTGGCCGGTTATGATGTTTTTTTCCCCTTTTTAAATAAAACCAAAACTGGTTGTGGGATAATGTTTAAGGTTGTTGGTTTTTAAAATTCCCCACATCCCCCAACCTTATGACTTTTCAGCAAAAATTAAATGATGTGTTCCCTTGTTTGTGGTGTTTATGTTTCATTTGTTTATAGGGTAATTTTAGTTAATTTTTTAAATTTAAATTTGATTTAAAAAATGTTTAAAGGGGGAAATTTAATTTTAGATGCTATGTGCTATGTGTGAGTAGATGATAATTAGGATCGTTTCGAGGATATTTACTTTTAAAAAAATTTTCATATTCATGTTTTCTTTTAATTTTTTGAAAAACAATATTTTTTTTCCGTACCCGGCATCAATTGGGGACATTGTAGGTGCGGGTTTTAAAAGGGGGGCACCCCAGTTTAAAATTTTAAAAAAAAGCAGTAATCGGGGCCTTTATAGCCGGTAAACCCCAAAACGGAGCTGGAAACCAACTTTGGAAATTATGACAGAACTATGCCGGGCGGGAAGGTAAAAAGGTCGGAAGCATTTAAAAATTACGAATAGGCATACAAAACCCGGATAGCCCAGTTCGTGGCTTCGCGGGCGACCTTATCTCGGACCTTTTCGGAGCCTTTTGGAATCCCATGCCCTCCCCCCCAACTCAAAATACGGCCGGGTGTATCCCAGTTGTTGGTTTTTTAAATTGGAAAGTTCCCCATTTTTTGGTTGTTACGTTTGATTTCCCCTTTTCGGGTTATTCGTAAATAGGGGGAAGATATTTTTAAAATTTTTGGAAATGTTATTAAATTATTAAAAGTACAGATTTTTCATTTTATATTGTTAAACTTCATGTATGTTCTGTTTTGAATTGTAAAAAAAAAATTTTTTCTTTTACAAAAATTTTTTTCAATTGTTACTTTATTTTTTCTTTTATGTGTTTTTTTTAATAAAACCTTATAATTAAAACAAATCCGAAAAGATTTTTTGTAATCCTGAGCGTGTTGGATTTAATTTTTTGGAATTTTATTGAAAATATAAGTGAATGAAAATTTTTTTGATTTAAAAACAAATGGTGGAAAAGGTTTTTTTAAATTTTTTTTGGGTTACGAAAATAACGTTTCATCACAAAAATTGACAAAAAGGGCTAACCGTTTTAAATGCTTCTTTTTAAGGAAAGTCAACCTTAGTTAGTAAAATGGGTACCCATCGTTACTTTTAAACTCTCATATATTGCCCAAAAAACTTGCGAATGGTGGTTAGGTTTGTAATGGGGGGTTTTAAATTGAAAATTCTTGCATTAACCCCTTGAAATTTGTTGTATTTAAACAATATTTTAAAAAAAGGAAAACAATTCTTTTTATTTTTGTTAAAACTTTTATTTTTTTTGGGCGAATTGTAATAAAAACTTTTTTTCCATTTTAAATTTCTGGGTCTTTTACATTTTTCAAAAATGAAACGGTAATAAAAACCAAAAGGGTTGTTTTGGGCACCTGTAACTAAAACATCCTTTATTTATTTTTAATTAAAAATTTTATTATTAAATTTTTATTTAAATATATTAATTTAATAAGTAAAATTAAAAAAAATTTTTGTTCAAAACCTTTAAAAAGTTTCAAAGTTTGAAATTTAGGTTTCAAAAAAGCCTTGGGAAAGTGCCCTTTCCAAGTAATAATAGC
>JAQJVL010004156.1:0-49011 GCA_035578905.1 Stictocephala bisonia
AATTTTAAACACCAATTGAGGTGTCAAAAAAGTTGCCTCTGTTCGTATTTGTGCATTAAGGTCTTAATTCTTCAATATTTTAACCCTGAAGGGCATGGGAGTCCCTCAAAGTATGTTTATCGGCCATAAGAAGGACATTGAGAGAGATTTGAATTAATCAAAAAGTAACAGCTGTACAAATATTAATAAAGATTTTAAAATAATTTTAACAGCTATTTGAATGTAAACAATGGTGATAGTAACAGTGAGAAGGTTAGATCTTTCACTATGCTAAACCAGGGAAGGTTGTAAGCACGGTTTTAATGGTAGTTGAATGCATTGATTTTATTAAGCTAATTAATTTTCAGTTGTTTAGCTAAAAATAAATGAAATGAACACTTTTAAAACGGTTAAAGTAACTTAATTTGGTATTTATGATAATAAATAGGTAGCAACGCCAATAATTTGAGTGGGATACTGTGAATAAATTTAACATTGAGATTTTAAGTTATATAGTTAACATACTATTATTTGTAGTCAAAAGTCACAAGCCGAGGCCGAAGGGTGATGTGTAAAGAACGCAGAGAGTGGTGGAGCTGGCACGCGTAGTGGGCAGGAATCTTCCCTAATTTAACTAAGAATACTGAACATTTAGTACAATCATTTTCATTACAGTCTTATGGCATAATTTGATTATTGTGTATGTCAATTACACCCTTTTTTTAGTTTTCGATATTTTTTTACGATTAAAGACAGTATTTCTCTCATACAAAGACTCATCATAAACAAATCATTATTGGTTCCTAAAACATAATTAGTAGTCGATTATGAATACTGCCAACATAAATAATTAGATAATGATCATAATTTTAAAGTAAGTACAAGCATAATTGAAACAAAATAATTTTCCAACTTCCACAAATCAGAATAAGTTAAACATCTTTAGTATCTCCTATTTACACACCAGTACAGAAGGTATTGAGAATAGGTAATTTATCACAATGACCACAGTCGACTGGTTAGTGATGACAAGCCACTCTTCCATCACAACCATCTGGTTAAAGGTCCTTCATCCTTACAAACTCACTACATTCCGTCAAATGGAATGAAGACCAAAGCAATATGTTATCCTCAAACTTTAAAGAACACCATGGGATTAAATGAAGACCCTAATGATTTTTTTGTAAAAACTAGTCTAATTCTTTTGCTTTGTAAAAATTACTGTCAATATTCCTTGACAAGAATGTGACAAACACATTGCACCTTAGCTTTACTACGATGAGAATTACTTAGCTTCCTATTACTTATCAAATAACCACTTATCTCAAATATCACTATCCAAATTACGATACGATCTGAGCTTATCACAGTGTAGTTACTTTGTATAAATTGCACTGTTACAGTACATAGCGAGGCTATGGTATCGTGCTCATTTCACTGATTTTATCAATAGGTTTAAAAAATCCTATATATAATTCATAATTATGGTTATTACATATGTTTATATAAAGTAATAAAGTTAAATATTTACAAATAACTTACATGGAAAAAAATTAAAACATTTTTACAAAAACTCTCATAGACCTTTTTTTATGCTGTGTTATGTTAAACTTATTGTTACATCTTATTATACACGTAAATTTATATAAAAAAAACCCAAACAAACAAAGAATTATACCATTCAATTGATTAAGTAATATAATGCATACACATAACACTTACATTTAACAGAAAAAGAGTATATATGAATAGATATTATAAAATAGTAACAACCCCTAAGTACAACATGCTACTTATCCCCCACTCAGTCTGAGCTGTACAACACGCCCTTAAAATTACTTCACTAAACCTGATATTGATCAAGGAAACAATAAAATTTTTGGAAAAAACCTAATATTTAGTATCTACTAGTTGATGTAAAAATTCTAGGCAGAAAATGTACAATGGGGGAAAACATTACCTCCAAGACTGCATATTTATTAATATTGACACTACATATTTACTCATTATATTATATGATTTTAATTTAATACAGGTACAACCTACATTCGCTAACACATAACACTTTTTTATTTGAGAAAAAGTAGAAAACATATACGAGTGTAAAAAACACCACTGCACGTGTATGGGTGGGATGGCGGGTCATCACCACTACACGTGTATGGGTGGGCGGGTGGGTCATCACCACTGCACATGTATGGGTGAGTGGGTATGTCATCACCACTGCACGTGTATGGGTGGGCGGGCAGGTAGTCACCACTGCACGTGTATGGGTGGGCGGGTGGGTGCATCATATTTTGAGCGTGTTGGCCCACTCACTCACCCATACACGTGTAGTGTGGTATCATTGATAACTGACTTAGTAACTTCTAGCTAAAATTTAAAATTGTTGTACACAGAACCACTATAAATTTAAAATTGCTACAGCATGGTTACTTTGATGATTATGTTCTATCATAAACAAGTTTTTTTTTTTAAATCATTCTCATTTAGAGAAGATAAACACATATTTTAACGTCCCTGAAATCACGTAGACCTTTAAAGTACATTAATATGAAATAAATCAAATGGAATTAATTATTCTATAACATTAATAGTGAAAAAGGTCTCCAAGCAGAAAGGTGAAAATATAGAAAGTGAATACGTACGCTTCTGTAGTTATCATGCGAATAAGCGAGAAAATACTATGTTCAGTGTCATTCTGTTATAAAATAATATAAATAATGCATATTTATGTTCATCTACTTGTTAAATGTTGTATCTGAGATGTTATTAAAGATCACGTAATTTTTCCATTTATTCATTTATTTTTGTATTATGCGAAAAGAAACCTAAATAGTACAGCGACACTAGGCCAATTTTAATAGGAAATACAACAACAGATTGCACTTGTTGGAGATTGATGACTCTCTATTGCCACCAGACCCACTTAACGTCAAACATCGATAGTAGATATTCGAGATTGACACATCAATGCTATCACACTTCATTACTCATCAATACTAGAACCACTTCTTAAAAATAAACCAAATAATATTTTCATAGCACCAACAATATTTGTATTAGTATTATTGTAATTAATGGTCACTAAGGCGTTGATCGTAGATATACAGACATATTTTGTGTAGTAATTGTTCCAAATTAAGGTCGATTGTTCCCTATGGAGCCATTTGCTAATAACTCAATAACCAGGACAACTAGTGGACATACTAGCTTTACGTGGAATCCGAACCTCGTAGTATCAGTATGATTTTCAGCTAATTAATAAGCCTGATAGGATTGATTTTAGTTTACGGTACTAAAGAAAGTAAAATCAATAATGATACTCAGATACGCAACATCCGGGCCCAGACTATCAACCAAAATGGACACCCCAGACCTCCCTTGCCGGGTCCATTTCAATAAAGTCCATTAAGCTGACGCCATTATTCGATTCACGTTGTTTTTCAGTCCTTGGAAACAACTAATATGAGAGTCATAACATGAAATATACAGGGTGTCCCACGAAGAGATTTTAATGTTTGATTTATTACTGCTTGTACATTTATACATCGATTAGTTTTAAACTTTACACACTCTTTTACAGACGTTTTAAAAGTATGCTTTGAAAAATCCATCTCTCTACGGATGCAGCATGGAGACGTAGTAGTATTCCTTAATAAGCCCAAGCACATCACTTTATTTTTTGTTCAATAGGGAAAGACATTACGCGAACTTCAATTTGAGTAAAAACTTCACTACAATAAGTTAGGTTAATGTTTGATTGCTCAAGCAATAGTGGTGAGAAAATCAGCTGTTTAACAATATCTGCACTGTAAACCATACATTTAAACCTGTTTGTGTCACACCCTGTATATACGTTTAAATAAAAACAACATTTAGGAAGTGTCAAAAGTTTGAGTTAACAAAATTGAAACAACTAACGTATAATAAATACAAAAACACTATGTATAAATGATAAAACTGTAATACTGAGTAAATTGTATTTTCATATGGACGGTAAATACATCATCGTACTATTTTGGTGCAGTTTACAATAAATGTCAGTAATAACATGTGATAGTGGTGATAACAGAAATAATGATTGTCATTCATTCTAAGAATGTTTTAACCACTTGTTTATTCTAAGAACTGTCGTGCTCTATTAGTAATGTAATGGTATAAACAAAATATTAAATTGCCACGCATTCGAAACTGTTTATTTGGATTTAAGTACCTGCTAAAATTAGAGTATAAATAAATAAATAAGATAAATTATTTTAAATGGACGATATCTTGAAAATATTTTTCAAACAAGTCGTTAAATTTTTCACACACTGCCATTCTACAGAAGGATTTGCTCAATCATTTATACTAACAGTTTAAATAAAGTATCCAGATATATCATGCTTATGTTTTACAAAGAGCCGCATTCTAAAAGTATTTAATAACTTTCCTGACATTATTAATGCTTGCAATAATATGAATGATGATGATTCAAATATAATAAGTCAATTTCGATTAATAAACATAATTCAAAATGTAAGTTAACTTTAGACAAAAATTTCGGTATAATTGTGTGTGTGTGTGTGTGTGTGTGTGTGTGTGTGTGTGTGTGTGTGTGTGTGTGTGTGCGTGTGTGCGTGCGTGCGTGCGTGCGTGCGTGCGTGCGTGCGTGTGTGTGTGTGTGTGTGTGTGTGTGCGTGTGTGTGTGTGTGTGTGTGTGTGTGTGTGTGTGTGTGTGTGTGTGTGTGTGTGTGTGTGTGTGTGTGTGTGTGTGTGTGTGTGTGTGTGTGTGTGTGTGTGTGTGTGTGTGTGTGTGTGCGCGCGCGTGTGTGTGTGTGTGTGTGTGTGTGTGTGTGTGTGTGTGTGTGTGTGTGTGTGTGTGTGTGTGTGTGTGTGTGTGTGTGTGTGTGTGTGTGTGTGTGTGTGTGTGTGTGTGTGTGTGTGTGTGTGTGTGTGTGTCTGTCTGTTTTATATGGTTTGAAATGAGTATAATTGGTTTTTAAACTATTAAAAGTCAAATTGTAAAAAAGTTAAATACCTAAGAGGCCAGGTGGACTACGGAATATTCAGAAAATTAAACACATATTTGGATTATTTTACTTAATGTAATAATACCTAATGTAATTATTTATGTGATTTTAATTTCAAAGCCTATTCCAAAATTTGATGATTCTAAATTATATCAGTTTAAACTGTTTTACAATAATATATGCCAGTAATGGCTAGTTTAATCGTTGGATTAATTATGTATGATTAATTATCTCCATAATTATATTCTAATTACGTATATTTTAATGAAGTTATTGTGTAAAAACCAATTTACAAGTTTTGAAAGGAAAAGCTTATACGGGTGGACATTTAAATGGCTAAAACGAATTAAGATATTGACATTGAGTATAAATTCAACTTTAAATTCCAAACTAACAAACTATTTTACATATACCAAATATAGGCCATTAAAACATAAACCACATGGGTGAATGAGAATTTTAATTTTGTAATTTAAAGTTAATATCCACAAGATAATTTACTACAGTATTAGGGCAAATACTCACTGAAAGCCAACTGGATCAAAACATCGATTCAACATGAATTTTAATTACGAAATCCTTTGCCAATTGAAAGGAATTGAACTTGATCCATGGATATTTTAAAACTTGAGAATGTCAATCATTTAGAGAGACACTTAAACTACTTTTTGTTAATTTCCGCATCATAAATAAAAATATATCGGTGTTAGACTAGTATAGTATTAAAATCATAACGTAAAAGTATTTTTTAAGCTGTAAAAGTATTCCTAAATTTTTTTTAAAGCACACAATCTATAAAATGTATAATACTAACATAACACATCAAATTTGAATAGTTAGAAATAAAAATGTATCAATGTATCCTAACGAAGTGAATAATCTTGTAAACGGATATTTATTAAATGCAGAATTTTGTTTTATGTTTGAAAAAAAGGCAATAATTACTACTTTAAGTGTAGGTTTTCATATAAATGATATCTTAACTGTTGGTTAGGTGTAAGAGAGGACGTACTAGTCCTAACCTCTCCATTTGTACAATTTGTTGTCAATAAAGTCATTTATTTTAAAGATTCTATAAAAAGTCGAAACAATGTTTTATATCCAACATATATAGAAGAAATAGTGTATTAATTTTGATTTAATTAACAAGAATTCTCGTTTATTTGGTAACAATAATCAGTTTATAATATTATGGTTAATTGATAAAAGTACATATGATAAAATATATTGTACTCTCATAGCTTATAAAAGCATGTAGTAGAAAATACAAACACAATTCGTTGCTTTTAAAAAAAGTCAATACACTTTATCCAAGAACCTACTGATATTCAAAGCAAGGTGTAGTTTTAAGTTATTTTAAAATCTTTTTGTTATAACGATAAATATTTCTTGATTAACTTTACATAGTATTTATTTAATTTAAATGACTAAAAGTAGACGTAATCCTCATAAACGTTTTGTGTGTAATGATGTACACTATAAACAGTGGTAATCGAGACGATAGGAAAAATAATCGAAAAGATCATGAAGAAATAATTTACATATTTTATTACCATACAATGTTTTATTCGAAAATGTAATTTGTTTGTGAATGAAGTTAAATAATTTATCGCTAGAATGCTCATTTTTCTGTAAAAATCATGTCAAGGAGCTATTTGCACTATTTTCAATGTAACCGGCTGTTTTCGCCTACGCAGTACAGTGGTACACTTAGCGATACGATTGTAACAGCTACAGAAACATATAAACAGTGTGATAACCTTGTCACTAGATTGATAATTCAATTTGAAAACTAACTATTATCTTCTACATGAATGAAAATACCAATAATAAAATATATAACAAAATGCATAACTTTAATAGAGCTCTTGAATTCAAAAAAAAAATATATATATATATACATTACGTCGATTGACAAAAACTTGTTTTGTTTTAGTTATCTTTATCTTGCAATGATTGACATATTCGAGGAGAATCATTGTGTTGTCAAGATACTGAGTTATATATATACTAAAATACAGCCACTCATGATTTGTGGCCAGCCATGAACACCCGCCTGATCATTCTGCTCTGTGCTATCGGTAAGTGACATGTTTAGATTAACTAAGCCTTCTATGGTGTAATAAGACAAAATAACAAATTTGATATCATTTATTTACTATAAATTCGGTAAATATTTTAATTTTTCACATTTCTAGGTGGGGACTAATTTTATATATTAATCTATCGAATTTTAAAGTATTTAAAGTAACTAATTTTAGTTATTTATTTATTATCAAGATTCCGATCACCACGGTTTGGGCGAATAAAAAATTCAAATGAGTTTGATGAGTGTAGATGAGCGAATTTAGTTAATTAGGGCCCTTGGAAATTCTCATTACTTAATAGCCAAATGACAAATGAACAGCTGATGTCTTTCAACATTTTCTATGACTCTGATTGGGATTGAACTGCGAACCTTTAGCTTATGACACAATCGTCAATTAAACTTACAACAAAAATTATAATTATAAAAAATAGGCCTTCAGTTTTGACAATAATAGAAACAAATACACCATGTATGAGTCATTACAATTCTCGGATTAAAAACTGACAGCAACTTTACATGAAATTAGGAATTTTAGTATTTATAAATTAAAATATATTGCAGTTTATATGCGCTAAAGAATTTCACAGATATGAAATGTTCTAAAACTTTTGCTTATATTTCTAGAAAATTAATTCAAACATTGTAAATAGCATTTCTTTTTATAGCTGAACAAAATTTTAACCAACTTTCATTGCCTTCAAAAGAGATCAATACAAATAATTAGTAGACTTAAAGCCAGATAGTCTGCAGAGCCCTACTTCAAGTAGCTGTAGATTATTACTATATATAGAGGTGGGAACACTTTCAACGAAACATCAAAAATTAGAATTTAAAAAAATAAGCCGTTTTAATGGTTAAAATGTACAGTTCTTTTTAAGCCTATTTGCAGATCTTTTTACAGTCATTAAAAACCCATAAAATCTATAACTTATATTATCCGTTTCTCTCGAAAAAACACAACGTAATTTGACAAGATTTGTAATAAATATTGCTCGATACACAGTAAATAATTTGTTTAAAAATAATATGTCTTAGATTTTCTAAGTAATATTTTTTGTGATTTATTGTGTTTGGTATTTAATGTATCGGACACTATTTTAAATGTCACTGTACAGTAGGCTACTTAAAATAGGATACCATTAAATGAAGTCAAATAGTAAGAAATAACGTATTATTACTCCTAGATAACTTTTGCGTGAAGACATCAAGTATTTTGACAAGGATTAAACGATTTGTTAATAAGCACGTTTATTTATCAAAATATATCTAAGGAAAGGTGCATCAAACTTGAATACTATGGGAAACGTTTGATGCCATATCTTTTATTTTAAAATGTTTTACTAATCATTTTGATTTTTGAAACGATATTTTTGCGTGAGATCCCTACATTAAAAATATGTAATAGTTGTCAACTCTAAAGTTACCGATGATGCAGAGGCTTCACTTTGACTATATTTTGGAACTTACTATTCTATAAACACAACAATTATTTCCTTTAAATAACCATAGTTTAATTTAAACCACTAGTAAATATTTATAATAAATTACCAATATCATATTCATATCACGACCAAATAAACTCTCTTGTTTTAAATAAATTACAGTTCACCATTTGTAATTAAAATAGCAATAATATTTCAAAGCACACATAAAGACATATACTTACTTAATTAACGTATTTTAGTGAAAATGTTATGTCATAGTTACGATGCTGTTTACAATGAAAAGCCTTTAATTGTAAATTTATTTTAGTTAAATGAAAAATAATTTATGGTAATTCTTTTTTACAGTAGCAGGAGTTCACTGCTCTACCATAAAAAATCTATTTAGCAGAATAAATTCTCCCTCTTCAGACTCCACAAGACTTGGTATTTATGACGGATCCAAGACTACTATTAAGGACCATCCCCATGTGGTAAGGGTTTAAATATGTATTATAGATAGTAAATGTTTAATCTTTAATGTAACACCATCTTTAATGTAATGTAAGCAACACCATATTGGTAAGACAAACCTATATTTTAAAATGTTATTATTGATATATTTCCATAACAGAAACATGGAAGATGTTGTAAGGTCAGGAATGAACGAGGGAAATTCGTTGAGCCTTCTCTCCCAAAGCCTATGAATACATCATAGTCGAGGGAGATTCATCCAAACTTTAGCCAATTATTGAATGCTAGCCTCGCCTGAAGGTTATGACGTTGAACTCGTTTAAGAATCAGCCACTTAGGATCTTTACCTGAACCATAACGCTGAACTTAACCTAAATCCTCAAAGAAGTCGGCTTACAATATAGCAAAAAAAGTCAAGCCTTATTTCTGCGGGGGATCTTGCACTTTGGCATTATGAGAGATTTCTGCATGTGGATTTTTTTGATCTCTCCCATCTCTCTTTGCCCGTGAGCTTTATAAATTTGGGTTCTAGCGTCATACAGCATTTAATTTATCTAATTAATATAGTTTTTCAAAATCAGCAACTTCATTGTCCAGTCATTACGATCAAACTTGTAACGAATTTGAAGACTAAGGTCTAAAGCAGGCTTTGACAGTGTCTATATGCTTCTCAAAATGTCCTTAGAAAACTAATATTTAAAGTTTCCTAATGGATACCTTTTGGAACTTTTAAATAAATCCACAAACATATAGACATAAGTTTTCTGTAACAATTTTCAACAAAGCACGCAGTTTGAAATGGTTACAAAAAACTAATTCTTTATTTTATTGTTGTTATTAATATTTAAGACGTGTATCTAGCCAATGAATGTATTGATAGTTATTGTATTTAGGAATGGAAATTATCACTTCAAAACTAACGTTAATTTACTCTCTGAAATTCCCTATATCGAGAAGTGATATAGATTATTAACTATAAAATTGATATCAATAGTTTCATGAACTATTTTGTTTTTATAACTGTAAAACTAAACATAATCATTCTATTGGGATAATAATACTCGGCCTTTTATAGTACTTAATCAAATTACATGAAGTTCGCTTAGTAATGAGCAAAAAGTAAAAAAAATGCTCATTTCTTGTTCCTAATGAATCTCACACAAACTGATGTTTTCAGAACTTGTATTAATACTACTGTATACAAATACAAGGTTTTCAGTAAAAAATACGTGTCGCAATTATACTTTTCATCACTTGTTTAAGGCCGCTCTCCTATTGTGTGGAGTTTTCTTCTGTGAAGCCACAATCGTCAGTTAGTCATGGGTGGTCACGATTGGTGACTGTGTATCCGGGTAAGCTGTTAACTTAAATATATATTTACCAGTAGCTTTTATAAATATTAGGAATAAGCTTTCATACTTGCGTATATATGATTCCAAAATATATCGAAAGATAACGGTCGATAAATAAATAGTAATATAAACACAGTTTGATTTTGTATTAGAATTGATAATTGTAAGTAAAACAATATGCGTTTAGGAAATATAACACTACATAAATGATAGACTGTCAAGTGGTTTAGATTGTAAGTGGCAGTTCTATATAATTAGAGTATAACTAATGTATATCTTTGAATTCTATAGTAATAATTGCTAGGTTTATCATTGAATTTTGGGGAGGGGGGAGAATAAGTGAGGGTATGACAAGGGGCTGGCCATGGAGAAATATTTACTTAACAGATATTTAGCGCAATATTGAATGTGACCTCTATTCTTATATTCTCTGTGGTGTTGAATTTAGATCCATAATCATATTGCAGAGGGTAAGAAGATAAAACGATAACTAATTAACTAATACATTTGAAAACAAATTATTGAGCTTAAAATATGTTATTTTAGTTTCAAATAACACAGTTATAACAATATTATGTGTTTTATTCCATTAAACTTGTTAAGGAAAGAGAGAAGCTTGGCGCTAGTATAATTACTTGAAGATCAGGATTGACCACAGGGAAAGGGGTAGGGGGTTAGGCCATCCAGCATTCAGAAGATTCATGGTAGGCAGCTCAAAATTATACTAGCACCACTATTATTTAGAAAGGAAATTAAATATTGTTACTTTATTTTGCAGAATTTCACCATCTGATCTGTCCATTGTCGTTGGTTCGGAAGACGGCGTTAAAGGAAATAATTATTCAGTAACTGACGTCGTGGCACACCCCAAGTACGGCACCGAAGAATTTGACTACAATTATGCTTGCATTAAAGTCAAAGGGAAGTTTAAATGGTCTGACAAAGTAAAGGCCATCCAGTTGCCGAAGAAAGAGGCTAAGCCCAATACCATCATGGTTATCGCAGGATGGGGCTCCACAGTGAGTATTTGATATTGCATTAATTATTTATATACTTATTTAATTATTGTATACTCATACTGTATGATTTATAAGTAAATAGCCATTATCATTTACAGTGTTGTTTAGGTAACATGCTAGGCCAAGATAAAGATAGGGAGAGGCAGTGACCGGGAATCAGTTAGAGATAGCGCAGGCCAGTACTGTAACAGTCACCTTGTACTGATCTGGTTCTCTCCCATACTCTGTCTGACATGTTCCTCGCACATATCAATAGTTTATGTAGGTCAGAACTATTCGTGTCAGAACTGTTCGTGTCAGTACTGTAACAGTCACCTTGTACTGTTCTGGTTCTCCCCCTTACGCTGTCTGACATGTTCCCCGCACATATCAATAGTTTATGTAGGTCAGAACTATTCGTGTCAGAACTGTTCGTGCCAGTACTGTAACAGTCACCTTGTACTGTTCTGGTTCTCTCCCTTACTCTGTCTGACATGTTCCCTGCATATATCAATAGTCTATGCAGGTCAGAACTGTTCGTGTCAGTACTGTAACTCACCTTGTACTGTACTGGTTCTCTCTCTCACTCTGTCTGACAGTTCCCCGCACATATCAATACTCTATGTAGGTCATAACTGTTCGTGTCAGTACTGTAACAGTCACCTTGTACTGTTCTGGTTCTCCCCCTTACGCTGTCTGACATGTTCCCCGCACATATCAATAGTCTATGTAGGTCAGAACTGTTCGTGTCAGTACTGTAACAGTCACCTTGTACTGTTCTGGTTCTCTCCCATACTCTGTCTGACATTTTCCCCGCACATATCAATAGTCTATGCCGGTCAGAACTGTTCGTGTCAGTACTGTAACAGTCACCTTGTACTCTTTTGGTTCACTCCCTTACTCTGTCTGACATGTTCCTCACACATATGAATAGTCTATGTAGGTCAGACCTGTTAGGACATGTAGGTGAATAGTCTATGTAGGTCAGTCCTTACTGTGTCTGACATGTTCCCCGCACATATCAATACTCTATGTAGGTCAGAACTGTTCGTGTCAGTACTGTAACAGTCACCTTGTACTGTTCTGGTTCACTCCCTTACTCTGTCTGACATGTTCCTCACACATATCAATAGTCTATGCAGGTTAGAACTGTTCGTGTCAGTACTGTAACAGTCACCTTGTACTGTTTTGGTTCACTCCCTTACTCTGTCTGACATGTTCCTCACACATATGAATAGTCTATGTAGGTCAGACCTGTTAGGACATGTAGGTCAATAGTCTATGTAGGTCAGTCCTTACTGTGTCTTACATGTTCCTTGCACATATCAATAGTCTATGTAAGTCAGAACTGTTCGTGTCAGTACTGTAACAGTCACATTCTACTGTTCTGGTTCTCCTCTTTACTGTGTCTTACATGTTCCCTGCACATATCAATAGTCTATGCAGGTCAGAACTGTTCGTGTCAGTACTGTAACAGTCACCTTGTACTCTTCTGGTTTACTCCCTTACTCTGTCTGACATGTGCCCCGCACATATCAATGGTCTATGCAGGATGGAACTGTTCGTGTCAGTACTGTAACAGTCACCTTGTACTGTTCTGGTTCTCCTCCTTCTGTGTCTGACACGTTCCCTGAACATATCAATAGTCTATGCAAGTCAGAACTGTTCGTGTCAGTACTGTAACAGTCACCTTGTACTGTTCTGGTTAACTCACTTACTGTGTCTGACATGTTCCTCGCACATATCAATAGACTATGCAGGTCAGAACTGTTCGTATCAGTACTGTAACAGTCACCTTGCACTGTTCTGGTTCTCTCCCCTACTCGGTGTAACATGTTCCCCGCTCATATCAATAGTCTATGCAGGTTACAACTGTTGGTGTCAGTACTGTAACTCACCTTGTACTGTTCTGGTTCTCCCCCTTACTCTGCCTGACATGTTCCCTGCACATATTAATAGTTTATGTAGGTCAGAACTGTTCATGTCAGTACTGTAACTCACCTTGTACTGTTCTGGTTCTCTTCCTTACTCTGTCTGACATGTTCCTCGCACATATCAATAGTCTATGTAGGTCATAACTTGTGGTGTCAGTACTGTAACTCACCTTGTACTGTTCTGGTTCTCTCCCTTACTCTGTCTGACATGTTCCCTGCACATATCAATAGTTTATGTAGGTCAGAACTGTTCGTGTCAGTACTGTAACTCACCTTGTACTGTTCTGGTTCTCTCCCTTACTCTGTCTGACATGTTCCTCGCACATATTAATAGTTTATGTTGGTCAAAACTGTTCGTGTCAGTACTATAACTCACCTTGTACTGTTCTGGTTCTCTCCCATACTCTGTCTGACATGTTTTTAGCACATATCAGTAGTCTATGGAGAATGTTCAGTGTACTATACCGTCTCTCCTTAAAAACCTCCAATAGAACATCTATTGTGTCTATTTTTTACCAGTTTACTAAAGTGTTTAGCCATTTAGCTAACATTGCCAAGTTGTTCTCTGATTATATCCATAATTAATTTTGGTCTATGTGTCAGTTTCCTCATGTGTAATTTGCAAAAAAATGTTACATATTCAGAACCTGTTAAAATAAATCATTGATGATGGTACCAGTAAGTGTCTATTTTGGAAAATAGTCAGCCTTATTTAATCAAAATCCGTGAATCACAGGTTTTTTTAGAGTAAAATAACATTAGGGGAACACATAGTAAAATGTGTTATTTTATTCGTATTATAAATATTCTAATTTTGAACTACTTTATATTGTACGTATGGTAATTCATTAAAATGTTGCGAAAGAAAAATTGAATATGATTAATTAATCCAATAAATATATCTTAATTGTTTGTTAAATTTGTCAATTACATATGAATTAAAAACAATTATTAGTTAATTTAATGTCGATGAGTTAATTTATAGTAATGTTAGCTGTTAATACAATGATAATATCCTAGCTTAGCTATATAAGCCTTAACAAAGTAAAATAATATAATATTGATTAACACTACATCAATACCCAGATAATGTTATGGTAACAAACGTTTGTCACAAATACTTATTAGTTAGTTAGGGTTAGTGAAATGTATCACTAAAATTTAAAATATTTTTTGTATTTTAAATTTTTATAATTTCGTATATTATTTTAGAAATTATAATACATTTTTCTGGTTAACACTACTTTGAAAACGTAAAGAATATTTTGATATTACTAAAGCGTATAAAGTAGACATTACTATTTCAATATATATTTGTTTGATTAAAATTGTGGTCTTTCTAACATTAGATTTTTAATTTTAACTTTAAACGATTTAAAAAACTAATTTATCATTTCATGTAAGTTATATTGTATCATAAATACAAAGAGAAATATTATTAGAAAATAAACATACAATGAAATTGTACACGTAAAATAAAATCATTGTTGGGTAGAGAATGTTAATGTTTCTGTTAATGAACACGGAGGACCACTGTTCTTCCGGAGCAGACGGGGGAATACACTAAGGACGTAAATAATTAATTAGAGAGAATTGACTCACCACAGAGATTGGTTGACCACGTATCCAACAGGAGTGGTTGGAGACCTTTTGGTAATCCGGTTCACCTTCCTTTGTCACAGTTCTAAAGCACTGAAGAGTAGTCGTAGAAGTACGAGCGTTTCGAAAATCAAGAAGACCGACACGTACCGCACAAACGAGGTTCTTGAAGGTCTGGATGAGCAGCACAGAGTTAGAGAGAGAAAGAGATACAATTAGAATATAAAGAGGCACATAATCACTAAGTGTTGAGTTGGAAACGAGACCCGCGACCTTACACTCTGAGAGACTAAGCGTGAGTGAGAGTTTTGGGGCGCGAAACCGTCGCCTGAGGAGAGTTTATTCTAGATCACCAATGATAGCTCGAATTTGGGGTGGCGTGATGTTTATTCTAAGGTCAGATAACCCTCTCTCTCTCTCTTGGCTTTAGTGAAAATGTGAAATACCAAAAATCAAATCTTATAACTACAGAATATATCAACTATGTACAATCATCTTATTACCTAACATACCGGCCACCTTGAAGTTATTATCTTCAATATAGAGAGAAAATGAAAACATTACACACAACATACATAAAGGGTGATGGGTTACATGATAAAGAGCTTATTATTAAGTTACACTAAATTCTTATAAATTAAGAGTCCACTTGGTTTAGTGGCAGAGGAAAGACCTTGATTGCGGGTCGAGTGTAAGTCTCTGAAGGCGTCTCGATTGTGACCACTCGCACAGTGCCATCAGGTCAATGGTGAACGTCAGTGATACGTCCAAGAGGCCAGGTAAGAGGTGGTGTCGGGGATTGCACCAAGACGAGATCTCCAATTTTGAGGTTCTCCTGGGGAGTGCTCCATTTGGAACGTTGCTGTAGAGAGTGGAGGTATTCCAATTGCCAGCGATGCCAGATGCGTTGGTGAAAGGCCTGGACTAGTTGCCAATGGCGAAGTCGATTGGTAGGAACCTCAGAGAGATCGGGTTATGGTAGGGCAGCCAGAGGAGCACCAATCAGGAAATGACCAGGTGTTAAGACTGAGGTTTCAGAAGGGTCTGAGCTGAGAGCAGTAAGTGGTCGAGAATTAAGCATTGCCTCTACTTGAATTGATATAGTCTGGAATTGTGTTAAGGTAAGCACGGTTTCATTAATTACTCGTTTGAGATGGTATTTTGCATTTTTAACCGCACTTTCCCACAGCCCGCCCTGATGAGGTGCAGCTGGGGGTTAAAATGGAACGTAATTCCTCGGGAGGAGGTAAAATGAACAATTTTGTCCTGTGCAACAGATGAGAGAGTTTATTCACGAATCACCTTTTGTAGTACTGAGTCTGCACCTACGAAGTTAGTTCCGCAGTCTGAATAGATGTTTGAGCACAGGCCACGTCGGGACACAAAACGTGTGAGAGAGGCAATAAAACCTTCTGTAGTGAGATCAGACACCACTTCTATATGAACGGCTTTAGTAACCATGCAGATAAAAATGCACAAGTAGACCTTAATGTGTCGCAGTCTCCTGAGATTGTGAATCTTGATGGTGAAGGGTCCAGCATAATCCACACCTGTTGATGAGAACGGTCGAGCTGGATTAACATGGTGTGCGGGTAATTCACCCATAAGAGGAGTTTTGTTTTTTGGTTTATTCTTAAAGCACACAAGACACTGAAAAATACGTGAGCGTATGATACTTCTAGCAAATAATATCCACACTTTGCGTGTTAGTAGTGCTTGTGTCAATTGAGGTCCAGAATGGAGATGGATGCGATGATAAAAGTCTATCAACAGCTTTACAACATGATGCCGTTTGGGAAGTACAATGGGATGACGAGTGTCATATGAGAGGTTACATTGTGCCAGTCTACCACCGACACGTATAAGATCATCAGAATCCAGATAAGGATTCAATTTCCGTAGGTGAGTGGAGCACGCAGAGTCTTTCTTCAGTGATTTAATGTCCTCACTAAATGCTGAACGTTGTACTAGTTTGAAAGTAACTACTTCAGCGGCATTCAGTACACTGATGCGTAAATGACCAGAGATTTCTTTCTTTGATCGGCACAAGTTAACAAAACGTAATACGTATGCTAATACCCTTATGAGTTTTGTCCATGAGGAATATTTAGAGAGTATTTCCCACTTTGTGGGACCAATTATAGTGAGCACACTAAGAGGTGTAGTCTTGATTTCATCCACAGATTGAAGTTCTATTGGTATGAAGTGTGACGGCCCGTTAATTTATAGAATAAATAAATGAAAATACCACTTTTGTGGGCCGTCTAAATAAAATAAAATAAATTACACCCTCTATTTGTTTTTGTGTTTTAATGTAACTTCAAATTTAATAATAATAATTAAATTTTGCCTCCCTTTAGTTTTTGTTACACCATTTTAAATTAATATGAGTGAATACTGGGTTCAGTGGGAAAGGCAAAAGTATTGATTTATCTATACTGGGCCAGTATGGAATGTGGTGGCGTGATGTCACGTGACTTCCAATTGCAGCCCAAGACTCGAAAACTGAGAGATATTGCAACGTTCCAGTAACCCTAACATACCAATGTTAGTTACTTGATGAATCGTTCAGGGCTGGAGTGCAGCACCATACGGCCTAGAAAGTCATACGATCAAACGTCCTTTCGCGTGATTGGTTGACAATATTTCTAATACTGGCTTGGGGATGAAGCCAGCCGTCTCGAATCTCGATCTGTCTGTCTGCAACCGTGATCGCGAGTACATGTAGTAAGTAGCGCGGTTCCCCTTTGATTCCCGGGCTTGCCATGTCTGTTCAATTTATGTAAATTCGTGTATTAGTTTTCAGTAATCATATTTAATTTGTAACCGTAACTAAATTCATTTAGAGACAGCACAGACAATGGCAAGCGCCGTTAATTAATAATTGAAATCAGATTTGTTTGAATTTAAATTGTTGTATCTTAGAATAACCACGTTGTTAACTAACTACAAATTATATTAATTTTATATTGTTTATTTTAAAAGATTTCATACTAACTGTAAACTTGTAAATTAACTTGTGTCAAGGTTCTAAATTCACTAAAACTTAACAATTTTTATTAATAAAACACTCATATTACTTATAATTGTGTTGCTGTTTTCAATAAAAAAGCTCCCAACCGATCCATCTATTAGGCCAACCAGCACCACGTTTTAGGTAATATTGTGAATAATTTATTAAATTCAGTATACGGAATACACTCCGGTAAAGTCCGCGAACTCAGTCAGTGTGGTGAACCATCAGTTTTTGTGAGTTATTTCTCCAGCTGGTGTGTAACGACCCTCATCAAGGTGTCAGGTGTCACACCTGACACCTTGATGATGTGGGGTGTGTTTGCGAAAATAACACCAATAGGAGTTTACTGTGAGTATGTTCCAATTTAATTAATAGCATAAAGTGGAGTCACACCTTTAATAAGTAATGAGTAAGTAAGTGTACTCTAAGTGCACCAGTGTTGTATTCTGGAAAAGTAATTTAATTAAATACTTAATTTGAGAGTTAATTAATTATAAAAGAAATATTGTATTCTGGAAAAGTAATTAAATTAAAACCTTAATTTGAAGATTAAAGTAATTACAAAGGAAATATAAGTTGTTTTCAAAATTTTAATTTTAATTATTGAATAATTTTGAGGTGTTGACTGAATTTAAATTTAATTGTTAGAATTGTTATATTTTAAATTGTACACTAATGAGGTATAATCACAGCCTGTCTAGGTACCGGTAAATTGAGGGCACATGCTTATAAGGCTGGTGACAGTGAAATTATCTGGTTATAAGTAATTGTGAAATTGGTTGTAGTAACATTGTTGGTTAATTTATATTGTTTAACATTGAGTTGATTGTAAGTACTGTGGTGTGAAACCAGATACTGTCGTACTATAAGCATGCAGGTCGAATCAATTGAGAGATAAGGTGAAAGATTATACCCACTTTCAGCATAAATAACTATAAGTAAAATATTATTCTAAGATACAGTCCAAATTGATTAGGTACTAAACAGTGTTTTATAATTTTAAGGAATTATAGTAAAAGTGAGTGGGTGTGCTAATAAACCAGTAGCTTGAATAAAATTAGAAAGTTGGAAATAATAAGTCAAAGGGAAAAATAAGAGGACCGCTTTTTGTATTTCGAGAGCAAGCTACCCACTGCACTCTTAGGGCTTTGTGATCATACATTGAATGTCATATTAGAATATATTTGTTGTACTGCGCCATTTTATATTTGCATTATCTCGAGTAGATTTCTCAATAAATTACTATGGCCGGACGCGTGAGCCTTGGGGGACGGGATATGGAGATCCAGGATGCAATAAACGAACTGCATCAACAATTAGCTACTGTAGCTTCGGCAGCTGAGGAAGTACCACCTTTTGTGGGTCAGCTGGACCGAACTATGAGGGGAATAGTCGAAACGGCAGGAACGAAGCCGGACTTTTCATTAGTGGGGACAATAGTAGAGTTCGATGGAGATAAGCCGGACGAAGTTTATCATTTCCTCCAAAGTATCGAGGATGTTGGAGAATTAAGTAATTGGGGAGACGCCGAGAAACTAAAAATAGCCAAACTAAAGCTGAAGGGGAACGCGCAGAAATTCATAACAGGAGAAGATCAGGCTAAATTAGGTAACTATGAGGCGTTCCGAGAATCTTTGATTCAGCGTTTTAGCGACAAAGCACCGCAACAGTCATACTACCAGCAACTCTCGGTCGTACAACAGCGACGAGGCGAAACAATTGAGGCTTTTGCCGACCGTGTTAAATGTCTCAATGAAAAGACAGTGCGGGTGACCGCGAATGCTGAAGTGAATAAGGCATTGCGTGAGGAAGGAGATAGGCGGGCGCTTGACTCGTTCGTGAGAGGTTTGGTGGGCCAAGTAGGCGAACAAACGCGGCTAAAATTCCCAACCACCATACGGGATGCCATTACCACCGCCGTGGCAATTGAATATCTACTAAAAGGGGGTCAGTCCACTGCGGAGAAGAAAGTTTTCCAGACAGAGATGACATGTTTTAAATGCCATCAGAAAGGGCACGTATCGCGGGACTGTAGAAGTCGAGGTGGTGGATCGCCGATAAATAGTGTGTCATGTTGGCGATGTGGGAGAGTCGGACATAGACAACGCGACTGTCGCGTGCGCTTGAGCGCAGACCACCAGCGTTCGGGAAACGAATCAGGGGCCAGTGTGAACGCCGACACGACCCCCCGAGACTAGGAAGCGCTGTATATCAGCGACCCAAACAGGCGGTGACCAGACAAATTATCGGTGAAAAACATGTACGAATTGTGCCAGAAATAAAAAATTTAATTGAGGAACTAGTAGCAATAGGACAAATTGAAGGGGCTGAGGGTAAGGTTCTGATTGATACTGGGGCACAAGTATCTCTAATAAAAAGGGGAGCTTCTTCTGCCAAGTTGAGCGAACCTGATGTCATTATCCGGGGAATATCAGGGCAAACTTTAAAGATTTATGGCCGACAAAAAATCACACTAAATTTAAAACCAGGGGTTAAAGTACCGGGGAATTTTGTTGTTGGAAATCTACCTAAGGGTTATCTAGCTGTAATAGGGTGTGACATCTTGCGTGAGGGGAACGGTAGTATTCATTTGGAACAGGGCGTGCTTAAGCTTTTCGGGCAGGAGGTTTGGTTGAACCAACTGTCGAAGGGGGAAGCGGTACCCGACCCGCATCGTTCCATTAGAACGAAGTACAACAATACCGTGTCCCAAGGGATTAATAAACCGACCCATTATTCAGTAGAGAGTTCCGCATACTGTGTGGCTAACAATACCGTGCCAGCGCGAAGCGAGAAGTTAGTTCGCGTGAAACTAAGTAAGAATAAAGCAGTACAGGGAAACCTAGAGGGACATGAAGTCATAGTAGAGCCTGTTGACTTAACTACACACGGGGTATACTTAGCTAGGACTCTCACCAAAGTTGTGAAGAATTGTTGTTGGGCAAAATTGGTTAATGTAAGTAACGAGGAAGTGGTTGTACCAGTGAATTTAAAATTAGGATCAGTCGAGACAGTAGCTAGATTGACCAAAGTAGAACCACAACCTGTAGAAAAATTTAAAGTTTACATTGTAGCGGATAGTCATGGTAGAGGTATCCTTGAATTGTTGGAGGAAAGACTTCCAAGTAATTTTGAATTAAAAGTGGAATTCGTGCCGAATGGAAAACTACAACACCTTGTATCTAAATTAGCGGGCGAATGCCAACACATGAATGAACGTGATATTGTAATTGTAATGGGGGGGACCAATGATGTAGACACACGCGCACAATACCAATCAACCATGCGGCGAGCTATGGAGATGCTACCTAACCAGTACAAGCCTAAACTATTTTTTTGTACCATTCCAGATAGACATGATGTAGATTTACAGAAGCACATAGCAACAGCAAACAACTTGTTGAGAAAATTAATAAACACCACTTCCAAACACCATACAAAGAATATCTGTTTGATCAACCTTAAAACTCAGTTCAAACGAAAACATTACACTAAACAGGGCTTACACCTGAATGCAGGGGGAAAGATAAATCTTGCTCAGATATTTAAATCAGCCATATTGAAACACCATTCAGAAGTAGGGCGGAAAGTGAACCGTATAGTGCTTTGTGATAAACAAGAGTTTGAGTCAAGTTTAGCTGAAAAGCTAAAGCACCTCGATAGTAGTGTCCAGGGTCAAATACACGCTGTTTTAAGTAAATATAAAAACATTTTATCGTACAATGAGGACCAGCCTCTCGGTTGCACATCGGCAGTAAAACACACAATAAATACGGGCAATGCCCCGCCATTGTATAAAAAAGCGTACAGGGTGCCATTCCATCAGAAACCCATTTTAGACAAATTAGTACAGGATCAGTTAGATCAGGGAATAATAGTACCTAGTCACAGCCCATGGGCATCACCCGTAGTCATCGTACCAAAAAAGTCAGCAGATGGTACCCCTAAGTGGCGTTTTTGTGTGGACTTCCGGGGTGTAAATGCATTAACAGTGCCAGATGTGTATCCACTTCTGAATATCACCGAAACACTCGACAGTTTAGGCGGATGTCGATATTTTACCACCTTAGACTTAAGGAGCGGTTACCATCAGATTCCTATGGATGAGAATAGTAAAGCCAAGACAGGTTGCAATGTTAGGAAAATTGCAGGCCGTAAACCTTTGTGTGCAGTTGAATAAATGTAAATTTGCAGTGGGGGAAGTAGATTATTTGGGGCATAAGATTTCAAGTAGAGGTGTCGAGCCAGACAGTGCCAAAGTGCGAGCGGTGAGAGAGTTCCCAGTGCCCAAAACCGTGAAAGATGTGAGGTCTTTCCTGGGTTTGGCCGGATACTATCGCCGTTTCATTGAAAGTTTTGCAGAAATTGGTAGACCATTGTTTGACCTTACGCGCCAGGGTACTGAGTTCAACTGGACAGAGAATTGCCAAATTGCTTTTGACCAATTAAAACAAAAATTAATGACTGCTCCAGTGTTAGTGTTCCCTTCGTTTGATAAGCCGTTCATTTTATCTACCGACGCCAGTAAACAAGCTTTAGGAGCCGTGCTATCTCAAGAAATAGACGGGCAAGAACATCCGGTCGCGTACGCGTCACGAACTTTATTTCCAGCCGAGAAAAATTACTCTACCACCGAGTTAGAATTGTTGGGTCTTGTTTGGAGCACCAAATATTTCAGGTGTTATTTGCTAGGGCGACCATTCAAAGTCATTACTGACCATGCAGCTTTAAAATGGATGCTGTCATTAAAAGACCCGAGTAGCCGGTTAATGCGGTGGGCATTAAGACTAGCCGAGTTCGACTACACTGTAGAACACAAAGCGGGCAAGCGACACACCAACGCTGACGGGCTCAGCCGCGCCGTGAATGTAGTCAGGCAAGAAATTAGACCCATTATCGACCTGGAAAGGATCCGACAACATCAGCGAGATGACCCGCACATTCAAGACCTTAGACGAGGCAAAAGTTTTAGGATGAGCCCTGAGAAAATATTGTACAGGCAAAGTGGTGGATCGAATAGGATAGTTGTACCCGTGACATTGGTGGCCGAGGTAATTCGCCTGAATCACGACCTGCCTACCGCTGGGCATGCAGCCGTTGCTAAAACGCTAGAGCGAGTTAGAGATAAGTTTTGGTGGAAGGGCATGGAAAAGGACGTGCTAGATTATGTAAGATCGTGTCGCAGCTGTAGTCAACGCACCAATTACGGAAAGACGAAGGCACCATTAGGCAATATCTTCAATGAGCCTACTAGTCCTTTCGAAGTAATCGCAACGGACATTGTGGGGCCGTTACCCATCAGCGAGTCACGTAACATATATATTTTGAGTGTTATGGACCACTTCACGAGGTACTGCGAATTCATCCCATTACCAGATCAAACAGCCGAAAATGTAGCGCGTGCTTTAGTCCAACGCGTGATTACTAAATTTGGAGTGCCAAAATCGTTAGTTACGGACCAGGGTTCAAATTTTACATCTGAATTGATACGACAGCTATGTAAATTTTTGCACGTAAGGAAAATTCAAACCACCGGATTTCATCCACAGAGTAACGGTCGACTGGAACGTGTTCATGCCACCATCTCTAAAATGCTTAGCCATTTCGTTAACAGACAACAGACGGACTGGGACGAATATTTACCATATATAACTATGGCCTACAACTCGCAAGTACATGAGAGCACAGGTTACTCTCCTCATGAGTTAGTTTTTGGAAGGAAGATGGCGGTTCCATTAGAAGCGGATTTGACAATTACAGATAGCACCCTATTGTATGACAATCACGTTGAAGCCCTCCGGGACAAGCTTAAGCAAGCGTATGAATTCGCCACGAGTTGGAAATTGCGTGCCAGAGGCCGCAACGAGCGTCAGTACAATAAAAAGGTCAAACAATCAATGTACCACGAGGGACAGTTAGTGTTGCTACATACCCCAAGTCTTGGTCGCCACCGGGTCAAAAAGTTAGCCAGATTGTGGAAAGGGCCGTATAAGGTCGTGGAAATAATATCACCATTGAACGTGAAGCTCCGAATCGGTAAGCGAGAAGTGATAATCCATGTGAATCGGATTAAGCCATATATCACACGGAAGCAGGATAGAGACGAGGGATGCTCGAGACCGTGTGAAGAGGAGCGTGAGGAACAAATGACAGTTGAGGACGACTCGAATAGCAAGCGAGACGATAGTCCGAGTGTGCCCAGAATGGCTCCATTAGCCCCAAGTAGGGTAGGTGAGCACTCTGGCACACAAAGAAACCGGCGAGAGCGCCGGAGGCCCGCAAAATTTGATGATTACGATTTAAATGGAGGTACTGATTAGAAGGATCAATTAAAGTATGCTCGCCATTGCCTAGCAATGAATTTGCTAGCCTTGCGACATAGTGTATAAAGTTAGAGTAATGTTTTTGCTTAATTAACGTGTAGACTAATGTGTGTATTAAATAGTAAACTAGTGGAGGTAAGAATATATTTTAGACTTAAGAGTAATCCTTGTTCTCTTATGTAAGGGCATGAGGCAGCTCCAGCAGACCAGGGTGCGAGACCGGGCCGTGAGAGGTGACCAGGAGAGAGAGGGACAGAGGGGGCGTCAACCACTGCCTCGGCCAGACGCAACCAAGGGCGGGTCGAGCCTTGTTGGCCCTTCCTAACCCACTGGCCACCAGCTGATTTATGCAGCCGCTGCCTGATCAACATTCTTGGCCTGGTCAATGGACTGCAGTCCCTTGAGTATTAACGAGAAGTATGAAGAAGTAACGTTACAATGTAATTAGGTTTTCCGGGTCCGCGTGTCATTTATCTAATGTGAACATAATATTGTCTATTTTGTTAGTAACAAACCGAGTACTTTTGTGTCGTTTTGTCAAGAAGAAAGACTTCGTCAGTGGAAGAAAATTCTGATCAGAACTGGACTGTGTAGTTATTAATGGAATTATTATTAGGTAAGTCATATAGTTGGTAGCTGTGTCTACCCTGAGATTAATGTAAGTTGCTAATAAGTATAATGAATATAATGAGTAGAATGTATCATTTAATTAATTGATGTTTGGGTACCCAACTTTAATATTTGTTTAGGCATTAATGATTTTTCTTTTGTCGTTGTACTTTTTAAATGTTAAAAGGAATGGGGAATAATTTATTGTTTTGTTAAAAATAAAACTATTGTAAAATTAAAAATTGTAATATATATAATGATGCACTTTGGCTGGGTACTACGAGAAGGTAAGCGCGCAATCCAAACACTCCTTTTACCTAATCCTATCACTTCCCTCAGCTGGATCGTATCATACCCTTCACCAAAGGACATTGTATTTTAAGAATAAAATGTTAAATGAAATGAATTAGCCCAAAATAAGTCTCGTTTGAGTGAAAATGCTGGCGTCATTCAACCGTGACTACCTTTATTTACTCCATTCAATACTGCGTAGTAGTTATGTGTAAATTATTTAACAATGCTTAGTATTAACAAATGTAGCAGCTTGAATATATTTCTTACTATATGAAATAGATAACATAGTTGGTGATTGGAATTATGGTAGAATCTTTTAATACAAATGTTGCCTTCACAGTGTCTTTGGTTTAATTTAGGTGTGTTATTGTTAGTGTATATGAATATTATTATGTATTACTGCTGGTATATGAATAACATTGTGTGTTATTGATGGTATTTGAATATTATTATGTGTTATTGTTATTATAAGAATAGTATTATGTATTATGGTTAGTATATGAATAGGGTGTTTTAAGCAGATAGGGTTTCACTAGTTTGTGAAATGTGTTTTATGAATTATATTGCTGTTATATTATTGTCTGACATTGACATATAACAAATGTTAATTTTTAATTGATTTGCTTAAACAAGGATGAAAGGGGAACCGATTGTTGTTTTTTTTTTTTTTTAGTATAAAATCTCGTTTTCGAAAGTGAAAAATCTCGATGAATTGAATAACATGAATTAACAATGCGGCATCGTAATGAGAGGTATCGAAACAAAAAGTGTATTAATAAATTAACGATTGCTCTCCAAACTTAAATGCATTTGCTTTTGTCTCGCCCATTGACTATCAAGTGGAATCGTGAGTAAATTCAATTTTTATTGGTGACAAAAGGGAGAAGACCACTCTGTCGGTACAGAGGGGTTTTGCTATTAGAGGATGACGGTCTATAGTCACCTCAATAGGTGCCAAGGGACTGGCACCAACTAAAGGTGGGGAGGGTGTGACGGCCCGTTAATTTATAGAATAAATAAATGAAAATACCACTTTTGTGGGCCGTCTAAATAAAATAAAATAAATTACACCCTCTATTTGTTTTTGTGTTTTAATGTAACTTCAAATTTAATAATAATAATTAAATTTTGCCTCCCTTTAGTTTTTGTTACACCATTTTAAATTAATATGAGTGAATACTGGGTTCAGTGGGAAAGGCAAAAGTATTGATTTATCTATACTGGGCCAGTATGGAATGTGGTGGCGTGATGTCACGTGACTTCCAATTGCAGCCCAAGACTCGAAAACTGAGAGATATTGCAACGTTCCAGTAACCCTAACATACCAATGTTAGTTACTTGATGAATCGTTCAGGGCTGGAGTGCAGCACCATACGGCCTAGAAAGTCATACGATCAAACGTCCTTTCGCGTGATTGGTTGACAATATTTCTAATACTGGCTTGGGGATGAAGCCAGCCGTCTCGAATCTCGATCTGTCTGTCTGCAACCGTGATCGCGAGTACATGTAGTAAGTAGCGCGGTTCCCCTTTGATTCCCGGGCTTGCCATGTCTGTTCAATTTATGTAAATTCGTGTATTAGTTTTCAGTAATCATATTTAATTTGTAACCGTAACTAAATTCATTTAGAGACAGCACAGACAATGGCAAGCGCCGTTAATTAATAATTGAAATCAGATTTGTTTGAATTTAAATTGTTGTATCTTAGAATAACCACGTTGTTAACTAACTACAAATTATATTAATTTTATATTGTTTATTTTAAAAGATTTCATACTAACTGTAAACTTGTAAATTAACTTGTGTCAAGGTTCTAAATTCACTAAAACTTAACAATTTTTATTAATAAAACACTCATATTACTTATAATTGTGTTGCTGTTTTCAATAAAAAAGCTCCCAACCGATCCATCTATTAGGCCAACCAGCACCACGTTTTAGGTAATATTGTGAATAATTTATTAAATTCAGTATACGGAATACACTCCGGTAAAGTCCGCGAACTCAGTCAGTGTGGTGAACCATCAGTTTTTGTGAGTTATTTCTCCAGCTGGTGTGTAACTACCCTCATCAAGGTGTCAGGTGTCACAGAAGTTAGGAATCGGCCAGTGAGGCTTAGATAGACTTAACCATGCCACCACAGTGGGTGGTTGACGAGTTGAGATGCAAGAACACCTCGGGAAGCACAATCGGCTGGATTATCTGTACCTTTAATGTGTCGCCAATGATGACCAGGAATAATTTCTTGAATTTGAGCGACACGATTTACTACAAAGGATTTCAATCGGTAGGTAGGTATTTGTAGCCACGTGAGCACTACCGAAGAGTCACACCAAAGTGTCAGTTCATTAATCTTGAGATGAGAAAGCTGTCTAAGGCAATAATCAATTAGCTTGGACAAAAGATGAGCTCCACAAAGTTCTAAACGAGGCAGGGTCACCCATTTCAGAGGAGCCACACGAGGTTTTGACAACATTTGTCTCACAGTCACTTCTCCGCTAAAAGATTCACAACGAAAATACACTATTGCGGCATAACCACATTCTGAGGCATCAGAAAAGCCGTGTAATTCAATTAAATTAGCGTGGGCTAACGGAAATGCTCGAGGCATCTTGAGTTGAGAGAGATAACGACTAGTGTCGTTAATAAATAATTGCCATTTATTGGCGAGATCAGGGGGGAGAGCATCGTCCCACTTTAGGCTTTGAGCCCATAGGAGCTGCTTATAGCATTTAGCTACCATGATTAATGGAGCTTGAAAACCGCAGGGATCGTACAATTTTGCAATGAGGCTTAATACAGAGCGTTTGGTTAATTTGTCTGTTTGATAGTGAAAAGCATAGTGAAAACAATCTTCTTCAGGGGACCAGTGCATACCCAGGATGGAGAACTGATGAAGTTGTGCTTCTTGCAAGAAACTAGGAGTTTCTAGATGTTCCGAAGGGAACCTGTCGAGGAGCTGGTTGGAGTTGGACGCCCACTTCCGAAGTTCGAAGCCGCCACGACCTAAGAGTTGGATGAGCTGGTCTTGAAGCTCAAGAGCCGCCTCTACCGAGTCTGCCCCAGTGACAATATCATCCACGTAGGTATGATGACGTAGTGAGTTAGCAGCCTGAGGAAAGTTAGCACCTTCATCTTCCGCAAGTTGAGTCAGAGTTTTAATTGCTAAGTAAGGTGAGCTGTTCATCCCGTAGGTGACAGTGGTGAGTTGGAATGTGGATATTTTTGCGGAAGGATCATCACGCCATAAAATGAGTTGAAAATGTTGATCGTCAGGATGGATTTTTATTTGACGAAACATCTGTCGTATGTCACATGAAAACACTATTTTATGAGACTGGAAGTTCAAAATAATGTCATAAATATCAGTCTGTAACTTTCTACCGGTGGAAAGAATGTCATTGAGAGAGTAACCGGAACTAGTGTTACTACTGGCATCAAACACAGTCCCAAGTTTTGTTGTACTACTAGAGTCTTTCAACACACCATGATGAGGGAGATAATAGTGAGGGGTGTCCTCAACATGGTCTATTTTGATCATATGACCTAGAGCTCGATATTCAGAAATGAAAGAGCGGTAAATCTGAGCAAACTGAGGTTGTGCGTTAAATTTTTGTTCAAGAGACAGTAAACGCTTTTCAGCAGTACCCCGAGAGAGGCCAAGAGCAGAGGGATCCGTTCTGAACGGAAGTCGCACAACATATCGACCAGTTGGGTCACGAGTATGAGTCTTTACAAAGTATTCGTCACAAGTGATCTCTTCTCGTGATTTAACACTGATGGTTGGTGCTTCTTCTTGTTGCCAGAATCGTTGTAAAGATGAGTGCAAGAGATCATCACTAGTAGACAAAAGAGATATTGAAAAGTTGACCGCAGCATCCGTAGTCGAAGCACAAGGAGCTTGACCCATGAGTATGTAGCCGAAGTGTGTGCCTATCACATGAGGCATGTGAGGCCCAAGCGAATGATTCTCTTGAGTAAGAATTAGAGGTAATAGAGAGCTACCTATTAGTACATCAATTAGTATCACCAGGTAAGTGGAAGGAAGGGTCAGCGAGTGTATAAGGCTTGACCTTGTCCCACACGTCAGAAGCTATACGAGTGCGTGGTAAATCCACGGAGATTTTATCTAAAATATGAAACTGATGTTTGTTGGCCAATGCATGGCCAGAGAGCTTTTCCAAATTTAGATACATTGTTCCCTTTGTAGAGAAGGAGTTTTGAGTGAGTCCAGATATTTTTAGATTTGAAGCATGTCGCTTGTCGTTCAAGATATTAGCAGCACGTTCAGAGAGAAGTTCACACATAGAGCCCGTGTCAAGTAATGATCTAAATACATGAGAAATGCCTTGAGAGGTGGTTAGCTTAATTAAAGCTGTACCGAGTAACACCGTATAATTATATGAAGAGAGAGAGTTAGAGCTATTTTGGGCAGAGCAATTTAATCTATCAGCAGAAGAGACAAACAGAGATGAAGTTGTAGCTATATCCCTAGAGGTAACATTATGTTGATCTTGAGGTCTAGAGGACTATCTCGAGAGGGTTAACGAGAGAGATTAACATCAAAATGTAGCATTGTATGATGTCGCTTGTTACATGTGCGACATGTTGATTGAGACTGACAATCTTTCGAGCTGTCGGTACCATACCATACCAAAATACCAAGGCATGAGAAACAACGTTGGTGTTTTTTTACTAATTCATTCATGAGGTGAGTTCCTTTTAAAGGTATCACAAGCATATATTTTGTGACCTGTTTTATTACAAGCAAAGCATTGCCAAGCGTTGTGTTTATTAGTTCCCGACTGTGACTGAGAACTGGTTTGTGTTGTGATCATAGAGACACCATTGTGCGAAGAATTCACTCATTTTACCAAAGCGTGCTTTGTTGAGTTTGTAATCGTGATGAAATATTTTTGTTCACAAAAGGAAAGTTGTCTATGTTAGCGTCTTCAGTTTGCGAGCACTCAATGTTCAAATATTTTATTATTTCTTCCACACTAGGTAAAGAGTGAGGACTAAAGTCTTCATTCGCTTTAGATCGAAAACTTTCAAGTTTTTTACAGAGCTCATTGTCAAGTTTACGCAACAACAATTCAGATAAAAGTGGATTGTTTTGAGTCACATCACATCCCAATGCCTTCAAGGCTTGTGAATGTTCAGTAAAAATGTTCACGAATTGACGAAGTCCCTTCAAAGAGGTAGCACTAACAGCAGGTAAGTCTAAGAGTTGATTGAGGTGTAGAGATTGCAACCTGCGAGCATTGTGATACCTATCTCGTAGTAAACTATAGGCCACGATATAATTAGGTGCGGACAGAGTTAAACCTTTTACTAATGTTAAAGCATCACCTTGTAACACACTGAGTAAGTATTGGAACTTAGCCACACTGGAAAGGCTTGCATTACGATGAATCGTCGTATCAAACAGATTAATAAAACTTGTCCACGTTAGTGGGTCACCAGAAAACTTTTGAAGGTCTATTTTTGGTAACCTGACTAGAGAGGATCCAGAATGTGAAACAGTACTGCTATCACTCAGTGAGCTAGGTGTTTTTGGTTCGACAGGAGGAGTAAGTACCTCAATGATTGCTGTCAAATACGCAAAGAGAGTTTCAATTTCATCTTGATCGGAAGATAAAGTTTCATCCGACACACCATCGTCAGAATCAAGAGCTAAAACCCGTTGAAGGTTATTATCAAAATCAGCCTTTTTCTTTTTTATTTCATTAGAGAAGGCGTTTAGCTGTTTAACTTGTACAGAGGTTAGAGAATCAGTTTGAGTAGAGAATTCTTCTAGAATACCCTTCAATTTATTAAAACGCACTTTGAGAAGAGCAGTTACACGTGAGTAAATGGAACTGTTAAATTCACCCGTTTTGGGAGGCATGGTGAGATAATTAAACGGTAGTTAATTACAAGAGACAACAATACAGTGATATAAACCAAAACATAAATTCATAAACATAAATTTTTGGCATAAACAAGCTAATTATTTTGGACACACTGAGATGTGAGATAATTAATCAACTAAAAAATAATATACAGGCCCAACTTTAATCATTAACATAGTTTCAAAGAAAGTGACACAAAACAATTTATGAGGTTTTCAAAAAAAAAACCCTTTTTCAAAGAGTAATTTTTCTTTACAAGTTACAGTAATTAGTAACATGAATGACAAAGGAATAATAAAAAACATTAAAAGAGAATAAGTAAAACTAATTCTAAAAAAATACCTTTTGTTAATGTAGTTAAACGTTTAAGTTATGTGACAAACTTCAATTCAACTATGACCTATTGTCAAATTTAACAATATTAAACAAAAAAGCTCAAACGAAAATTGACAAAATGGATTATTGTCATTTACAACATATACCATTCAAAGAAATCAAAGTATAAACAACAACATGATGTGTACAACATTAAATCCATTAACAAATTACTTGATTGATAAAAATCAATTATTACTATTGAACTAATTTAAATATGAATGAATACCTTTGTGATAATTAAGAATGATTACCTAACAACTTACTATGTGACTGTTAATGCAGGACACTCAGTATTACTTTATCAGTGAGAAAAATAACACTTTCATTTAACCTTATTAGAATAGAAAATATATGTCTTGATTGCTATTAAAATAGAGTGAATAATTATTCTAATATAGTAGAGTGTTTAGTATTAGTGCAACAAATTAAAAGCAAAAATAATATAATCCATACAAAGTAAACCATTACAAGTCAAGAATGTAAACAAACAACAATGCTCTATTTGACAGTTGTTGACATTTCAACCTTGCGTAAGAGAGAGATATTACTGGAGTTCCTGTCGTTATTGATCGCCTCACTGTTATAACTGGTACGAGGGGTGAGAACCGGTTTTAGATACTTGAACTCTACACCACAACACTTAACTTTGCCAAATTGTTTCATTAGTAAAAATAATTATTGATTGCAAAAGATAGTCGAAAAATTGGCAATTCAATTCTAAGAGACAATATTGAATGTATTTTCGTCCTTAGTTGATTAGAGTTTTGTTGTAACTAACATAATTGATTAGATACGAATAAATGGCTGTTGTCAAAGGACGATACAATTTATCCGTCTCGGAGGACCACTAAATGTCGGGTAGAGAATGTTAATGTTTCTGTTAATGAACACGGAGGACAACTGCTCTTCCGGAGGAGACGGGGGTATACACTAAGGACGTAAATAATTAATTAGAGAGAATTGACTCACCACAGAGATTGGTTGACCACGTATCCAACAGGAGTAGTTGGAGACACTTTTGGTAATCCAGTTCACCTTCCTTTGTCACAGTTCTAAAGCACTGAAGAGTAGTCGTAGAAGTACGAGCGTTTCGAAAATCAAGAAGACCGACCACGTACCGCACAAACGAGGTTCTTGAAAGTCTGGATGAGCAGCACAGAGTTAGAGAGAGAAAGAGATACAATTAGAATTTAAAGAGGCACACAATCACTAAGTGTTGAGTTGGAAACGAGACCCGCGACCTTACACTCTGAGAGACTAAGCGTGAGTGAGAGTTGTGGGGCGCGAAACCGTCGCCTGAGGAAAGTTTACTCTAGATCACCAATGAGAGCTCGAATTTGGGGTGGCGTGATGTTTATTCTAAGGGCAGATAACCCTCCCTCTCTCTTGGCTTTAGTGAAAATGTGAAATACCAAAACTCAAATCTTATAACTACAGAATATATCAACTATGTACAATCATCTTATTACCTAACAATCATGTATAATTGACCGAAATAGTATAGGTTCCACAACCGACCCCTGAAAGGCCCAGGACACCCTCGCATACCGTACTAGTTAATTGCGACATATCTTACAACAGATAGATCACGGTTTTTCTAACGTAATATAAGATATATTATATAATGTAAGATTTCTGTCGATTGTAACTAACAAAAGCTTGAAAAATAATAAGCATTATTTTTTCTGTGTTATACAGTGTGCGTTATTGGTTGTTAGAAATTTATGGTCAAATAAATTACTATGGTCCATATTTATCTAGAATTAAGAATTTATACTAATAGAAATTACTCATATAAATTATTAATATCCATGTGCTAATATTATAAAAAAACAAAGATTCCCTTTTTCGTTGAACTATAGTTTAATAATTATGATGTTACGATGTTTATGCATTATTAATATAAGTTGTTTTCTAAACCAATAATTTGGGAGTCACTATTTTAGAGTTCAGTTAACTCCGAAGATGAGCCAAACGGAACTTTGCTGCAAGGGAACATGACATGGTTGCATAAGAAGGAATGTGAAAACACATATAAGCCCTTCGGCATCACTTGGACCTCCCGCATGGCTTGTGCTTACAACAAGGGCAAAACCACCCTTTGTACTGTAAGTATCTAGGTCAAAAGCACTTCTAGATTCAGTTATTTTGCGCATTTTAGAAATATAGTTTTAAAGTAATCTAAAAAAAAACATTTCCTCAGAACAGCAAATTTATAATCATCCTGCGTGCGTGTATGGTTTAGTAGAAAGGCCATCAAAACTGTATGTGTATTGATGGGTGGGAGGGCCATCACCACTGTACATGTAATGGGGGGGTGGGAGGGCTATCATCACTTTACGCGTATGGGTGGATTGACCTATATTTACTTTAGAAACACAAGACGGACTGGCTGCACGGAATTTGCGTGCATTGTCTATTTACGAACACATGTTTTACTATAGGGATACATTCAATATATATTGTGTTTTTATCTTAGTTTCTATATAGGCCTAATCGTTTTTTTTAACAAGCTAATTATATGTAAAGTTGACATACTTATGAAAGATGTACATCCTACCCAAAATACACATTTAATTCCTCAAAATAGTATTTTTAAGTTTTGCAACATTGTAAGAAAGTATATTGTTATCATTATGAGAAACCTTATTCATTTAAATATTCAAAAAGGCATTATTGGCAGTTAGATTTTTTTAAATATTAATTAATATTTACTTGTAACTATTTTCCTTATATCTTACTAATGCAGTTTCAAACATACGTTGCACTGGTAAAGTAATAGATATGTATATATTATTATTTCTTGGTTATTGTACTGTTAAAAGAAATGCCATATTAATCTTTCCTTATAAATTAAAACCTTGAACAATTCCTCAGGGTGATTGGGCTGACGCGTTTGTGAACAACGGAGTGTTCTACGGGATGTTCGTTGCTGGAGCCTATTCTGGGTGGTGTTCGTCCGAAGCTGTTCCAATCCTGCTTTCCAACATCTCCCCTGTGGCAGAATGGATTGCGAAAACTACCGGGGCAACGTTCTATGAAGAGTGATAATTGAAATGTGATTAATATTGTATAAATTTATTCAAATTTTAAAATAAATGTCTTAAAACAATCCGTTATTATATATTTTTATTTAGTTAATATATATTCTCAAAGTATATATGACTCTTTCCTAGCAGTTTTTTAGACTTACACATAATCAGATCATAGCGGTCCATCTAAATAACAAATTATTATAGAAAAATTATAATTTTCCCAACGAGTTAGTTTTTATAAGATCGTGCGTATTTAATTAAAACAATAAAACAGAATACATTTATGTTTCTACACTTTTTTAAGGTTTCCAACGATTCAGCTGTTTTTGAAACGAACACAACGTTTCAACAGATATAAAACTCCAGTTGTCCTCAACTGCTTATGGGCGAGCCAGTGCACGTCCAGAACGTAGAGAACGCTTTAAGACGTCAGGACTTTGAACTTGGGTTAGAGATAATGGTGGTTCAAATTTGGCCTTGCCTGTTAGTTTTTATCAGAAAAATTTGCCTTGTACTGTACTGGTTCTCCCCCTTACTCTATCCAAATAAGTTCCTCGATCTGATCAACAGTCTATGAGGAATGGGCAGAATAAGGTTATGAAAGGAGATAGGTTACTCCTTTTAATATAAAGAGAAAAAAAGAACTTACTATCTTATACTACTAACAAAACATTTTAAAAATTCTATTTAACTATCCCATATCAACTTATAAAACCTTTTAATAACGTATGACGAAGAAAAAGGTTTTTGGACAGTTGCCATCTTTACGTGAAAAATGCCAATCACGACGCTTCAATTTGGTAAAACCCAACTATTTTTTAAAGCACTAAATACTAAATTACATCCACAGAAACATGTTCTAAAATTACATTTTTAAACTAATAAACTTATATAAATTAACTAAATACATTTTAACCTAGAACCTAGAATGTGGTACAACAAAATGAACTTCAACTAGATCTAAAAAATTGTAACTAGGTGAATGAATATAACTAGTTAGAAGTTACCGAGGACACGAAATCAACTGAAAATTGTTAAAAATGCAGTTGAAATTACAATCAGACTGAAATGAGATTACATTATTAAACTAAGCATGTGATACATTAGCAAACTAAATATATGATACCCGCAAAATACTTTTAGTGACATTAAAACTGCACCAAAATGATATCTGTGACTCACAAGAACTGAGACTACTGTTTATCTAAAGGAACTATTACCCACAATATCTACTACAGTTATATTTTCTCCAGAAAAGACTCAAATTTGTAGGATTTCGATAATTCACTTCAATAATCGAATATTACAAAAGGTGAAGTCTTACGACCCACAGTGATTGATTGGATCATGTGAAATATTTACACTCAGGCTCTCAACTTACCCAATATCTCCTCGCCCAATGAGTCCAGCTCTCAAGGACGGAGTGTAATTTGAACTCAGCTTTTCAAATGCCTCGTCCGTTTCAGACATAAGCCTTGTAAAAAGATACCTTTAATGATTGATGTATCGACATGTCGAATACACCCGCTCGCTCTCAACTATGGTGGCCCCTTTAATATGAAGACACATAATCTACATAATTCATCATATAAAGGCATATATCAGTGTTGTTTGCAAATACGTATTCACCGTTTCAGAATTCACCACACTCGTAACGCAGGTTGAGGCAATGGTAAATTCGAGTCCTCAGACCCTGCAAATATATCTAGCCTACAAATACATCAAACGACACTGCAGATATATCTGCCCTGACTCCTGGCCAATTCCTCATATGAGCGCCTTTAGTTGCCTGAGGATGACTACTAGAAGACCCCCGACAACCGCCTCAAACAGTGGCACCTGGCATCGCTGGCTGGATCTCCTGCACACTTTCCTGGGAGGACTCAATGCCCCCGGAACGTTACACATTCATAACATTTTATATTAACCTTAATCATGTTAACTTCTTTTTAACTCTACAACACCAGATCAGAAGTGTGTCTTCCATGTCAGATGGCATCATTGCTGTTTCTGGCTTTTTAAATTTTGTCGTTCGCTTTTCCCTTTTCTCTCTTAGACTACTCAAAATTACCAACGTTCTTTTCTCTCTTGTTTTATTTATAAATCTTGGAGGACTGGTATTGAAGGACTGCTAAAACCTCAAAAAAGAAAACAAAGCCATCGGATCGGCTGGGACTATGTGCAAGAATGTTACCTTTATAAGTAGGTAAAAATACAACCACGTATCATTCATGAGCTTAGGTGATTGTAACAAAATCAGTGAAAGTAATGCAGCACCTAGACGTGTAGTAGTTAGAGAATACCTAAATACTACGTCACATTAGGTAGCCATTGTAGGGAATACATAAAAGAATGATTAAGACCTGAACTGAGAGTTTATGAAAGACCCAATTATGTTCATTGGGTTAATTATATCAATATGATTTTATGTAGCAATTTTATGTACGAAGAGATGTAACATTAATCCACCATCAACATTTAAGCCGGTCACGCAATGAATTGAATGAGACGATCAAAACAACACAGCACCTCTTCTGACGTCTATGGCGAAGATGTTTGCTGCCACATACTGCCCGGACAAGACGGAAAATGTAAACAGGTCATCTGAACAATAAACAGGGTTAAGGACATCTGAAGGAATTTTTGTGAAGCTAACCAAATGTTCGTATCGTTATCCAAGTGTGACAAGACCTACTGCGCATGCGCCACTCCATTCCCACGATACAGATGACTGCTGGAAACTCAGATATATCAACAATTCAGGTTATTCTTTAACTTCTCAAGTTAAATTTGATAGGGATCGGTCAATTTTATTCAAATGTTAATTCAACATTTATTATTGTATTCTTCCCACCAGAAAATAAGACAGTAAAAAACTGTATAATGAATTATAATTTTATTTTATTAGTTCTGAACAGTAATACTTAATAGCAAGGTTATACATCTTACATATTATTACATAGAGTGCAAGCAAACTTATTAATTAATATTATTTTTATAATTAGCAACAATATAAATGAAAATATACATAAAACATGTAAATATATTACATAAAAAAAGTCTATTTACATATGTTGTAATCATTAGGTTGTCGTTACCTATGTATTGTATAATACATTAGCTATTGTGCTGCCATCTATAGAATATATTTGGAACTAATGGTCCTCCCCCTTTGTTCAACATGACAGAGAGTGATTTTCCTTTTGCTACTAATGATATTTTATCATTAAAATCACATCAAGTGAAGGTAATTACATGTAGGCTTATTGTTCTCAAAATCAATCACAACTGTCGACACACTGGTAATCACCAATCCGTAAAAATACGTTCTACGTAAAATGTTGACGGAATCGCAAATATAAAAAAAATGTAATATTTAAAAAATTTTGCTATCGTGTTTTTAATTCCATAATTGACGGTTTTAGAGGACTAGCTTATAAAAGTCTAAGTGCAGTGACTTAATTTATCAGCTATAAAACCTTTATTATGTTATTTTGGGCTCATTTTATATTTATTTAACTTAACAGAAGTGTATAATGTCTTATTTTCGTATTTATATATTTTTGCCATGATTATATTTGTATATCTATATTTAACTATATAACTTTGAATTTCAACTGGAGATAAATTATTTTTCACAACATGTTTCAATTCAAAATGTTGTCGTCAAATTATGAACTGTTTACAAGGTTAGTCTGAATATCTAAAAAACTACACATTTATGTTATACGTTTTTTTTAATGTTCTCTAAAACCCTACTTTAGTGATTATCTTTTTTATAATCGGTAATTTTAAGTGGGTAAACATACAATCACTAATGATTTTACTTTTTTTAGCAGATTTTTGTATATACAATAGTGGTAGTAACTTAGCTCTAAAACCTTTAGGATACCTAAATACTGCGTCGCAGTAGGTAAAAAATGTAGGGAATAATCAAAATAATTACTTGGAACTGAGCTGAGCGTTAATTGGAGATCAAATTTTGAAAATACATTCAGTCCCATAAATACAGTTTTTGTGTAGCAATTTATCGTATGAAAAGCTGTAACTTGAGACCACCAACTACATTTAGGGTGAGTTGTAACAATCAAAGAGACCATGGAGCTTATGTCAATTTGATAAAACTATTTTACTAAACAAAATCAAATTATAACTATTTAGCATTGTGGATTATTTTAAACTATTATTATAATAATAGTCTTGAGACACTTATTTTCTGTTTTTGAATATAAGTCTCTCGTGTTCACATAATAACATTACAATTACATAAACTATAAATGTTATTATCAAATATTGAAAATAAAACACAAATTATGAAGGTTAGAGAATATAAATTATTATTTTAAAAAGTAAGCAAAAGTATGGTAAATATTTCCAAAATAACTGATTATATGACATTGACTTAACCTTAAACATAGAAAAATGTTTTGTATCGATATTAGTGAGCTGATCAAAATATAATTCACATTATTGCATATGAATGAACATTATCGTGTGTGCGCTGAAAGCGATAATAATTAATTGTAGACAGTTCCAACTGGATATACATATAAAATGCAGTACAATGATTTAATTTAAATGAAATTATTCATATATTATACTATTTTTAGTAAAAACAGTAGTTATGTTGCTACATAGCTCTTTCTTAATTAATTATATTAATTTAATCTATTAATTAAATTAATCAATGCTATTTATTAAATCAAAATAATTTAATTTATTTCTTTTTTGTCCCAAGTTATTGGGTGAGAATTTGTAACTTGCTACCTTTAGGAGGTTGTTACATTACTTTGATTATTCTGTTATTCTTTATTAAAGTAATAAAAAGTTAACTTAATTTAATTTAGAGCATGATTTATAATTATTTCTCAGGGTCGTTTAGGTAAATCGGTGGAACTATATAATACAATGACTTCAAAATTCTTTTATACAAACATTCTTTTATTTACATTGTTATAAACATGAAACTGCTTTTGTTCACAAATAAATTTAATTATAACATGAAGTGTTATAATTATTCCAAAACAAAAATTTTAATAATATTCTTAAATGTAACTTATCTGAAAACAATGAAGTTCTTGTAGAGCGCGATATGACCAAATTTGTTTTTATATTAATTTATTTGAAATGATAACATATAAAAATCTTTGAATATTAATTTCACTACTAAATATTTAAAAATGATTTACTAAATTTAACTAATTAATTTTGAAAAAATTAAGTAAAGCGTTGAAGTCCTGTGGACCTCTCCAAAGTTACTTAAAGGACTGTTAGTGAAAGAATGAACGAGGCCCTAGGCGTTGGCCTCTCATGTCATACGTTTTCAAAAATGCACGTGCTCCTCCCCCCTTTATTTCATTAGCCAATCGCGTGTCTTCTTGCCCCTTCGTGTTTTCAATTTTCGTTACTCCAACCGACTCATCTTCAGGAGGTGCTGCCCCTGTTGAGTGAATTGTGACTTAACCAAGTCCTTTGGACTAGTCTATTTGTTTTGTTACATCGTGACTCCCCTTTTTGGTTACCCTTTGGACTCGTCCTTAGGCGACCTGTTGGCGCTTGTCTGTTTACAATAATGAAGAAGGGCCGTTGTTCGTTCAATTCTCAGAAAACATCTGCCATGGTACAAATGTCTCTGTCTGTCCTTTTGGGTGGTCTTGTCACTCGCCTACAATTATTTTCTAGTATTATTTAAACCTTCGTTATTTATTTCAATTAAATATATCCCTTTCCCTTTTTCCATTAAAATAATTTATTATTTGTTTAATTTAATTTAATTATTTATCAATTTGGTGACCCGTTACAATGTGTGTTCTTTCTTTGCTTGTACGATAAAATTGTACCATAAAAAAAGAAACAAAACAAACAAGACGGAGTCTATAACTATACTTATATGAGTACAATTGTTCTTTGTTTGAAAATTATTTACATTGAGAGTTCCCTCCAATAATTCATTGTCCTCCACTAACCAATCCAATTGAGATAAACCTCTAATCATTACACGTGCAGTTGAGATCACTGGCTTCTGACATGGACCGTCCGTTTGTCGTTCATCACACTTTATTGTTTGTGGAACCAACACGTACAGTATTTGAACAGTATTGATAATAATCAATTAGCGATGTTGAATTAACGTGAGAATTTTGAAAGGATACACATTTTATATACAGGCACATTATTTAAAGGGATGGACAGTTTGTAATAAATATACATTTGTATAAAATATGTTATTAGAACCAACACTTTCAAACCACTTTAAAGTGGTATAAATTTAGTATATGTGACTAGTTTTGACTATCTAAACTTGGTAGTTACGGCCACTTGGTAGTCCTATCACTTGGTAGTTACGGCCACTTTTAAAGGTTTTTAATGTAGTTTTATGGATAGTACAAAACCTTATTTAGTATAATTAAATACAAGACATGTGTTAGACGTTAATGTATTTACTTTATTAATATTTTCATTCTAGTAAACACTTTCTTAAGGCTAAAATCCTTTTTCTATATAATACGCTAAGCCGTTTTTTGTCAACGAAACTCCTCTCTAATTTCTTAACCAATTTAAACACCAATTGAGGAGTCAAAAGATTTTCCTCTGTTCGTATTTGTGCATTAAGGTCTTAATTGTTCAATATTAACTCTGAAGGGCATGGGAGTACCTCAAAGTGCGTTTATTGGCCATAAGAATAACATTGAGAGAGATTTAAAATAATCAAAAAGTAACAGCTGTACAAATATTAATAAAGATTTCCAAAAAGTATTAACAGCTGTTGGAATGTAAACAATGGTGATAGTAACAGTAAGAAGGTTAGATATTTCATGATGCTAAACCAGGGAAGATTGTAAGCAGTGTTTTAATGATAGTTGAATGCATTGATTTTATGAAGCTAATTAATCTTCAGTTGTTTAGCTAAAAATAAATGAAATGAACACTTTTAAAACGGTTAAAGTAATTTAATGTAGTATTTATGATAATAAATAGGTAGTAACTCCAATAATTTTAGTGAGATGCTGTAAAAAAATTAAACATTGTGATTTTAAGTTATATAGTTAACCTGCTAAATTTGTAGTCAAAAATCATAAGCCGAGGCCGAAGGGTGATGTGTAAAGAACGCAGAGAGTGGCGTAGCTGGCACGCGTAGTGGGCAGGAATCTCCCCTAATTTAACTAAGAATACTGAACATTTAGTACAATCATTTTCATTACAATCTTATGACATAATTTGATTATTCTGTTTGTCAATTACACCCTATTTTAGTTTTCGATATTTTTTTACGATTAAAGGCAGTATTTCTCTCATAAAAAGACATTATTGGTTCCTAAAACATAATTAGTAGTCGATTATGAATACCCTAAACATAAATAATTAGATATTGATCATCATTTTAAAGTAAGTACAAGCATAATTTTTTTTTAAATTATTTTCCAACTTCCACAAATCAGAATAAGTTAAACATCTCTAGTATCTCCTATTTACACAACAGTACAGAAGGTGTTGAGAATAGGTAATTTATCACAATGACAGTTAGACCGCAGTCGACTGGTTAGTGATGACAAGCTCCTCTCTCATCCATCACAACCATCTGGTTAAAACATCTGTAGTATCTCCTATTTTCACACCAGTACAGAAGGTATTGAGAATAGGTCATTTATCACAATGACAGTTAGACCACAGTCGACTGGTTAGTGATGAAAAGCGCCTCTCTCATCCATCACAACTATCTGGTTAAACATCTGTAGTATCTCCTATTTACACACCAGTACAGAAGGTATTGAGAATAGGTAATTTATCACAATGACAGTTAGACCACAGTCGACTGGTTAGTGATGACAAGCGCCTCTCTCATCCATCACAACCATCTGGTTAAAGGTCACTAAGTTACTCCTATTAACACACCAGTACAGAAGGTGTTGAGAATAGTTAATTTATCACAATGACAGTTAGACCACAGTCGACTGGTTAGTGATGACAAACTCCTCTCTCATCCATCACAACCATCTGGTTAAAGGTCACTAAATCAAATCAAATCAAATCAAATCAAGTTTATTTTGCCAAGACATTATAAAATGTATAGCAATCGTCAAAATGAAATTAAATATTCAAATTAATACATTCATTCCACATCGAAACCTCATTCAAACATACATCATTTTCAGTCACACATTCATTCATGCCTAATTCCCACTTCCGGCGCCGGTTGTCAGTCATCTGATTATGTGGTCTCCCAGTTACATGCCATATACTCGTCAGCACTATAAAATGCATGAGACGCTAAAAAGCGTTTAAGACGAGTTTTTAACGCCTTGGGCGGTGCATTTTTAATTGAGTCCGGTAATTTGTTGACAAAACGAACGCCCGCGTGTGAGGGCAAGCGTTCGTAGACTACCGTCCTGTGGCTTCCAATTCGGTAGTCATCTCTGTGTCTGGTTTCGTGCACGTGTATATCCCGCCCACTTACCATGGCACTTTTACATATGCAAAACATTGTTGTTTCCAATATGTAAAGACAAGGCAGTGTCAATAGTTTCAAGTTTTTGAACGCTTCTCTACAAGATTCTCTGAACTTTAACTGTGCAATTATACGAATCGCTTGTTTTTGCAATATAAACGCTCTGCTGAACTGATTATTTGTTGAAGCTCCCCACAGCACTACACCGTAGGTGAGATGAGTGTAGATCAAGCCGTAATACGCCGTCATCAGAACCTGAGTTAGGCAGAATTTGGCTAAAGTTCTCAAGACATAAATGCCTGAGGACAATTTTGAGCAAACATGGTCGATGTGATAATTCCAGGTCAACCCTCGATCCAGGTGTATTCCCAGGAATTTTGAACTAGCAGCCTCATTTAGTAAAGTATCCCCCAACCAAACTGTTGGCCTTTCAATGATATTTTGTGGTCGCAACGAAAAAGTTAATACATTACATTTGGAGGGGTTTACTTCGAGATTGAGACTATTGAAATTGTGAACGCAATTGTTTAAATCAACAATGGATTGTTGTTCTAGGAGTGGTTTTACTTTGTTGTTGAACAAGAGGGTCGTGTCATCCGCATACTGTATGAGTCCCCCATGCAGTAGTGCTGACCCTATGTCGTTGACATAGATAAGAAAAAGAATTGGGCTGAGTATTGAACCCTGAGGGACTCCATATCTCAGCTCAATTGGTTCAGAGAATTTATCTGAAATTTGGACGACTTGGGATCGGCTGTGCATAAAAGAGTGAAGCCACTTGAGCGGCATGCCTCTGATGCCGTAAAATTCAAGTTTATCAAGCAGCGTAGCGTGGTCAACACAGTCGAATGCTTTGGACAAGTCGAGAAATACACTTTGTGTGTACCTTCGACCTTCCAATCGACACACCTATTAACACACCAGTACAGAAGGTATTGAGAATAGGTACTTTATCACTTTGACAGCTAGACCACAGTCGACTGGTTAGTGATGACAAGCTCCTCTCTCATCCATCACTACAATCTAGTTAAACATCTGTAGTATCTCCTATTTACACACCAGTACAGAAGGTGTTGAGAATAGGTAATTTATCACAATGACAGTTAGACCACAGTCGACTGGTTAGTGATGACAAGCGCCTCTCTCATCCATCACAACCATCTGGTTAAAGGTCACTAAGTTACTCCTATTAACACACCAGTACATAAGGTATTGAGAATAGGTACTTTATCACAATGACAGTTAGACCGCAGTCGACTGGTTAGTGATGACAAGCTCCTCTCTCATCCATCACAACCATCTGGTTAAACATCTGTAGTATCTCCTATTTACACAACAGTACAGAAGGTATTGAGAATAGGTAATTTATCACAGTGACAGTTAGACCGCAGTCGACTGGTTAGTGATGACAAGCGCCTCTCTCATCCATCACAACCATCTGGTTAAAGGTCCTTCATCGTTACAAACTCACTACATTCCGTCAAATGGAATGGAGACCAAAGCAATATTTTATCCTGAAACTTAAAAGAACACCATGGGATTGCATGAAGACCCTTATGAATTTGTTGTAAAAACTAGTCTAATTCTTTTGGTTTGTAAAAATTACTGTCAATATTCCTTAAAAATAATGTAACACACATAGCGCACTTTAGCTTTACTACGAGGAGAATCACTTAGCTCCCTATCTACCTCACTATCCAAATTACGACTTCTGAGCTTATCACAGTGTAGTTACTTTGTATAAATTGCACTGTTACAGTACATAGTGAGGGTATGGTAACGTACTCATTTCACTGATTTTATCAATAGGTTTAAAATACTCTATATATGATTCATACTTATGGTTATGATATATGTTTGTATAAAATAATAAAGTTTAATTTTTCCATATAACTTAAATGTACAAAAAATTACAAAAATTTTACAAAAACTCTCATAGACCTTTTTTATGCTGCGTCATGTTAAACTTATTATTACATCTTATTATACACACATAGCCCTATTTACAAACGTAAATTCATATGAAAAACCCCCATACAAACACAAACATACATCTTAAACCTTTCAATTGAATAACTATTATCATGCACACACATAACACCTACATTAACAGAAAAAGAGTATACATGAATACAGATTATAAAATAGTAATAACCCCTAAGTACAATATGCTACTTATCCCCCACTCAGTCTGAGCTGTACAACACACCCTTAAAATTAATACACTAAACCTGATATTGATGAAGTAAACAATAACAATTTTTTAAAAACCTAACTTTTGGTATCAACTAGTAAAATGTAAAAAAATCTAGGAAGAAAAAGAACAATGTGGGAAAACATTACCTCCAAGGCTGCGTATTTATTAATATTGATACTAAATATTTACTAATTATTTTATGTCATTTTAATTTATTACAGGTACAACCCACATTCGCTAACATATACCAATTTTGTATCTGAAAAAATATAAAAATAAATACGAGTTAATAAAATATGCCAACCATACTTGAAAACCCCAAAAAAGTACAATAAACTTTTTTTTCTAAATTCACCTCACTATTTCCTAAATTGATGTTTTAAGGATCGAGCAAAGAACTTAATTGATGAAGCAGTCGTCTGACAAAGGCCCATCTTGTTAACAAGCCCAGTGAGCTTTAGGCATTTAGTTACAATAACAAGTTTCACTCGATGTCAACATATCTTGTATGGTTGTTTTTATCTTGTGACACATACACTGTTCATTTATCAAAGGCAGAATTACCAATCATAAAAAAATATAAATCGGGCAAAATGAAAAAAATAGTAACATATACTATTCCAACATATGGACAAGCAATTTATTAAGGGAGTTAGGTTCTAGCTACTCAATAGTATTAAACGTTTAGTCATTATAATAATAAATGATTTATAGTTAACTGATATGAATTAAATATTAAGTAATTAATATTACATTAGATTGTCACAGATTCATCTATCATATCTTAGACATGTGGTAATATCTGTTTACTATACAAAGGCTTGTAAGAGAATCCAAATTACCTTAGCTGGACCATTTATAATTGAGATTGGTTAGTGGAAGTTGGTGCTATGACAAAAATCCTAAGGTTGAGCTTACGATTTCCACTAAATTAGTATTCTATTCTAGAAAGGATATACCTTTCGAAATCCGGTTTACAGTAATTATTTTTTATTGAATAGACCTTTAATTTGAAACTAGACTCGACCTAGACTTACATTAAAGATTTCCGTTCAACTCAACTTGGGCCGTCCCCCTGAAAAAAGAAATATGTCCCATATTATCATCAAAAAGTGTGTTCTTTGTAACCATGATGATGTAAAAAATGTCACTTTTACCAGTGAAGTCATAGAAAAGTTGTGAAAGCGTTTCCATATTTTTTCCCACCCTATATAACTATTTCATATTCTAATAGTAGTTTGATTATTCCTGCACATCAATTGTTGACTAATTCAAAATTCGGTTGTCTGAGCTGAGGGAGAGAATGAGCAACCCAACCACGGTATAACCAGCTGGCTTGCGGTCAAGCTCCCTAACTAGATTTTGAAATTCGGTATGACTAAACCTTTGCCAGATTTTGATCAATAAAACTATATTTTTAAAATACCATTGATGAAATGTTTTATAATTTTTTATTTATATTTTTTACCGAATCTCCATAAAACATTTATATCCAAAATGTAATAAATGATGTACATGTTTTCAACTTATAATTGAGTATGAAAAGCTTTGATAATAAATGTAAAAATGTAAACTATCTCATTAAAGGGCAAATTACTCATATTAAGGTAAATTGTTACCTTAAAAGGGTACTTAAGATTTTTAGATGGTAACTAAAAAAATTCACACACTGTGGAGGTACACATTTCCTTGTATATTAGTATTTTTATGTTTAAATAATATAATTATTTATTTTTTATGTAAATTAGTATTTGAATAATATTAAAATAATAAAAAAGGTGGAGTTTATGTTATTTATCATTTACATATTTCTTTATTTGCCACTTGTATACATCCATTAACCATCATTTATGTTCATTTATTTATTTAAAAATATTTAACAGTAATTTTTTTATCAGTTTACAACTATTTTCAAACAGTTATTGAATTACTGTACATACAAGATTAAAACATCAGTCAGTTTAGGTTTTAGCATATCAATGATCAACCTTACTGCAATGTACACATCGTCTTAAACATTTAACCTCAATCCCATATTCGAGAAAAAATATCGTTAACATTATCTGTCGCGGTATTCACTGGACCTCCAATCAAGAATACAGGTAGCCAACCCAGTTTTGTAGTTTGGACTTCCTTTTCTCAAACTTCCTTTCTCACGAAAACCACTCGTGATATCTGCAACTAGCCATTCTGATCATCTGTAAAATCTTAACTTTTGTATCATTGTGCTTCGCCCTTTATTTTATTTTTAACATCTAATAAAATTATATAAGTGGGAGGGAATGTTCAATAATAACCCCATGAACTCATCCATAATATTTTTTCGGCAGAAATACATATCTTTAAGAAAATGTTACAGTAAATAAAATAATATTTTATAGCAAAAAGTATGTATATTAAAATATTCTTGTGTAGGCCGATCTTAAATAAGAAAAGATTTTTCTAAATTCCATTCTTAAATAGTACAAACAGCCCCTCCAAAATTAATGTATTCCATAAAAATAATATTGGGTTAGTAAATTAGTACCAGGAAAGCCGATCTCCGATCGGGTTCATATCATCTAATCGCTGACTTCCAATACCGAATTTAAATGAATCCCAAGATACTGAAACATGCTATGAAGCTGAAATTGAAAATACAGATCTTGATTCAAACAATGAAACAAATCTTATGACTTGTAATAATACTTTGCAAACAACTTCTACAAATAATTCTGGAAATACCTTACAAACTTCTAGCAATTTTCTTAATTACGATTTGCCATCAACCTCGGTGTTACCCCCGAGGTTGATGGCAAATCGTAATTAAGAAAGTTGCTAGAAGTTTGTAAGGTATTTCCAGAATTATTTGTAGAAGTTGCTTGCAAAGTATTATTATTACAAGTCATAAGATTTGTTTCATTTTTTGAATCAAGATCTGTATTTTCAATTTCAGCTTCATAGCATGTTTCAGTATCTTGGGATTTATTTAAATTCGGTATTGGTGGCTCATTTTTATTAAAATTAAACTTGCGTCGTTTTGGAGGACGTCTGCCTGGCATCTAAGAAAAAGTTAAAATACACTGAACTGAAGTTATCAATGAACTGTAAATTTATCTTGCTTGCTGTAATCCGGCTCGAAGAAATTATAATAAAAATGAAATAAAGTTCGAGAATAACTGAATTGTGTATATTAGACATAGGTAAGAAAAATACAATAATATTTGGTTTGTTTACATTTTAACAGATTCAGAAAAACATGTGTTATTTAAAAAAATAAATTAAAATAATAACTCACATGTTGAAATAGTAAATAGTAAACATTAAACAGTGGTATTGACCCACCCGCCCACCCATTTACTTTTGGAATCGTGAAAACTCATAGAAAATGAGTTTTCTCAAAATTGTCACCAAATCCATTGGATTCCTGAGGTAGAAAACCTTTTATAGACAAAGTACGAAGAAAATCGGTAGAGCCGTTTTTGAAATAAAATGACTGGAAATAGATACATACAATTCCTTGCTCGTTTTATAGTATAAGATTAACATGTGTTTTGTAAATAAATAAACACGTATATTTCGTATACTTGATATTACTCTATTGATGCATTAAGAGTTTAATCTTCAGCTGTCAAACAAAAACAGATTAAATAAACACGTTTGAAGTAGGGTAAGTAATACCCCATACTAATAAGTAGGTAGCAAATATTGTGATTTATGTTTTACAGATATTGTATTATTATTTGTAATCAAAGTTACATGCTAATACTGAAGGGTGAGTTGTATCGACCTCAGCTAGAGTCGGGGTTGGTACGCGAAGTGTGCAGGGGTGTAACCAGTCATCTATACCTATGAAACACAAATACCACTGACTCACCCACTCATCGCTGTTACTAAAAAAGTACTAAGCCTACGAGGCTGACATTTTGTAGAGTCAAAGGTCTTATGTTGTAGATGTGCAATAAGAAGGGATTTTGAAAA